>JAVKLA010000054.1:17594396-17604527 GCA_034782735.1 Sagittarius serpentarius | reverse complement strand
AGGGTGTTACCAACATTCTTCTCCTACTGAACTGAAAACACAGCGCTGTACCAGCTACTAGGAAGACAATTAACTCTATCCCAGCTGAAACCAGGACACGTATTTAGGAAACAGGTTGGTATGATCCTGTGGGAGACAGCTGTGTCTCACCAGTCGTTAACAATGGCAAGAAGGATGATCCGGGAAGCTACAGGTCAATCAGACTTCTGTTCCTTGGAACAAATCCTCTCAAAAAAAACATTTTTGGACATATGAAGGAGAAAGTGGTTGGAAGGAACCACTCATTAGACCCCACCTAGAGTGCTGCACTCAGGCTGGGGACCCCCCAATACAAGAAAGGCATCAGTGAACGAGAGGGAGTTTGGGGGAGGCTACTGAGGTGGTCGGGGCAGGGTCACTTGCCCTGTAAAGGTGGACAAACACTGCAAGAGGCTGCACAGAGAGGTCGTGGTGTCTCCATCCTTGGAGGTTTTCAAGCCCTGACTGGACAAAGCCCTGAGCAACCTAGTCTGAATTCAGTGTTGATCCTGCTTTTGAGCAAGAGGTTAGGCTAGAGACCATCCCAGGTCCCTTCCAACTGGAATTACTCTTTGACGTTGTGATTTTATTGGAAGATACAATTCCTTTTTATTCCTCCTAATCTTCCTACCTATATCTAATCTCTTAAAGCTGCGTCCCTACAGTGTCATGTGAAGCAACAACAACAAAGATATTGGAGAGTTTCTTTTCCATAATAAAGGGGAATGTGTCCTATTTAGATGAAATGTAACTAATCGCAGAATATAGTGCTTAAAGTGCATGTTATACTTGCCTATACTGAGGTATGCATTACCATTTTAATCAAAATGGCTTATATTCATTCAGACAGTAACAGTGAACAAAGTCTCAGATAAAGAACAGTGACTCACTGTTGCTTTCTGCCTTCAACATAAATATTAGCTCCCCTCCAGTAAATGCAACTCATCTGTGCTTGGAAATGCAGTACCCAGCAGATAAAATGCCATTTCTTCCAATTATTTACCCATATTATACAGGCTGAGTATTAACCTAAGCTTTTCACTCTGGAATTAGACATCATAATTATTTTTAATGTATTGTCTGATTGCTTTCCTTATCAGGAGTTTAGGTTTGCATTCCCACCTCTAGTATCAAACCCTTTCTAATGGAAGGAGAGACTTTGGGCAATTAGGCTGGAGGGTCAAAATAATCCTGGCAATTACTTTTCATTCTAATTGAGATTGTGAAGACTTAACTCAGCACTAAGTATTTCTCTATGCATCTTGTAAGTTTTTCTCACCATCACCCTTCTAGGCAAACATAGAAATAGATGCTTTGTGGTTTATGTTCAATAACCTCAATGGCTTTGGGTCTTGAAAGCCAATTTTAAAGGCTCAGAAAAATCACAGCAAAACAGCTGCTTGATTTTATGAAATATAAATGGTATAGTTGAAAACGCACAGATGGCTTCTTGGTGATGCATTTCACAAACATGCTTGGATGTTGTCCAAAATATGAATTTGAATAAATCTGTGATTGATTAATAATTTTCTTAGCTGATGACAGCAGATATTGGTGCGAGAGCAGGTAGTCGGATATCACGGTCTTATTTTTTGAAATTACATGTAGCTCCCTGTCTTTTTTTGCATTTGGTGAGATCAAAACCACTTCCTAGCTTTTATTTGAAATTCACATTCAGCCATGGATCTTGCTATGGCTTTGAACAGCGTGGTGGTGTGGGATGGAAGATTACCACTGCTAGAAACAAAATCTAGATTCGTTACAGCTTGAACCACTGTGTTCTTTTTCTGAAGTATGGGATGTTTTTGTCTTGCTACGAGGTACTGCACTCATGTGAAAGGAATAAAGAGGAAGGGATGCTACCACCTTCACAATATGTGCAGAATAATTTTGAGTCATGGACATATGAGTGAAAAATACCCAGTATTTTATAATATGCTTGAACAATGATTGCTTTAAGAGGAGGGGGAAAAAGGCCCTTCATTTAATACTGGTAGGGATTTCTTCTGTGATTTAAGCAGTCACTGAAAGGAGGTTGTTTAATTTGTTTACACTACATGACAAGAACAGTTTGAAAGAAGCAATCGAATGCTTTTTCTTGCATACTGATCATTCATTATATAGCTATCAATAACTGCCTAATAAAACTAGTCCAAAATAAATCATGCTTTCTTAACTACTTGGTAAAGATTGGACAGCACTTCAGTACACTTCTCAATACAGTCGCACGTTACAAAAGCAATCTATACTCTAAGCGCCCATTACTGTTACCGATTCATTAAAATGTTAAGTTAATGTATTCAGGTTCCTTTATTGGAAAGTGAAAGCCAGTAACAAAACCAACAAAGATGAATGTGTCTGATTATACCATGCTAGAAGTAAATAATAGAGCATTATGCAATTCATGGCACAAATAATGGATTTTGGATAGCAGCATACCTCCAATTGAAAAATGATGGACATGTCAAAATGAAGTATGCCATAGTCAAAAAGTACAAGCTTCTAAAATAGATGATGATAAGTTCAAGACCTGTGCCTTTAATTTTGAGGCTCAAATAAGACTTATTGGCTCCTTTAAAAAAAAAAAAATTGACTGGCAATCACACTTTATTTAATTAAAATGTACAGCTTTAGTGAAATGTTTGCAGGATTTTTCCAGCATGTGCCTTGTATTTGCAAAGCTTGGAGCAATTGGAGGCATGTATTGGAAGAGAGGCAGTACTAACAGGGAAGCATACGCATTTAAAATAATTCATATTCATCAGAAGTGATCAACTTGGCACTGAAGCTTCAGACATGTTTGGGATAGTTTTCATTGAAAATAACTGGCAATTACTAAAATCCAGTGCTTCTAAAAATTCAGGCCTGGCAATCTTAGTGCAGGCATCTGAAATCTATGAGTGAAAACTCCGTATGGAAATGTTGGTCCTCAAATCCTATATAGAAGTCCGTATTCACTTAATAGTGGTCTAGCTGTAGTAAAACCTGGAGATAAAGCCTGCCGTACATTAGCTGGGTAAGTTTGCTTGACTAAGAAAGTGCACGGAGTCTGCGCTGTTCCTTTGCAGTAACGAGGACAGGATAATCTGCATTTGAGTATGATGAGCAAGTCTCACCACACTTGCTCATCGGAGGACTGCACTTACTGGGCTGGTCCACAGTAGCTTCAGCCAGTGCTGGGGAGTTAAAAGGCTTTTGCTGCTCCTTTTATGGGTAGCAGTGGACTTTACTTTGCAAAGTATACTTTTTCATGACTTGGTCAAGTAAGCCTGCTTGAAGCTGCCTCTAACTCATTTGTCTGCTGCCTCACCACCACCTCTTCCTCTTGCAATCGTAGTGAGGAGGAGCAGGGTAAAGAAAGCGGGACTGGATCTATGGGAATAGAGCTTTATCTGCATGAGAGAGGGTCACACCTATGTGTAGATGTGGCATTTAACTACATGGTTTCGTGCCAGACTTGGCAGTGCTAGGTTTACGGTTGGACTCGATGATCTTAAAGGTCCTTTCCGACCTAAATGATTCTATGATTCAAGATCCTTAACTTAAAAAGTCATAGGCAATAGCAGTAACCACCACGAGGTGCTCAGGAAACACACTGCATGCTTGCATTTGTGGCAGTTGCTGCAACAAGACAACGCACGTCTAAATGCTGGGCCTTGCAGTATTGAAACAGCACTGAATTATGTACTAAATCCCACATGAATACTGGAAAAAGTAGCAAAACACTTGTACTCCTGTATACGAAGTTGGAAGAAAGAAGTTTTGTTCAGAAAATACAGCTGAGGATGGCTTCTTGGAAAGGTGAGCGGGAAAGCAAATCCTATCTCAGCCGGCAGTGCTGTTTATCTGAACTGAGCAAAAGTGAAATCGGGTTTTCCTGGTGAAGCAGGAGGAGGATACCTAAGGATCAATGGGCAGGGGGTTAATCCTAATGGAACTGGTGGGTAAATCTCCGTGCATCAACGACAGGCTCCAAACTGTCCTAACCAGTAAGTTTGCACTAGCCCTGCTGCAAGGCTAAATACATTAGCCATGGTGAGGTAGTTCCACGTTTTCAGAGCAGATTATACCCTCGTTTCTTGCACAGTTTCTATTGGCACAGAAGCACTGCAGTCTTGAGCGTGAACTGGGAATGCTCCATGGTGGACTTGGCTACCCCCTTCATAGAAATGGACATTCAGCGCTCGCGTTACACGTCTTGTGGTGTTCTACTTTCTCTTAGTGATGAGATGCTGTTTCATCTCCTCGTATAATACATCGCAGACATGGCTATAGGGCCCTTCTACACGTGCCCTACTCCAGGTAGGTGACAGGAAGCTCAGGAAGTCAGGTAGTCCATCTCCTTACCAGCCAGGGCCAACCACATCTCCATTGCTCAGACTAGGTCTTCTAACCCAGCTTGTGGGGAAATTTCTGTGGACTGCTGACAATTCAGAGGTGCCATGTGTTGCTTGGCTTGCCCAGAGGAATACGTATGCGCCACCCTCTCACCAGAGAGGTGAGGAAACCATGCATCCAGCTATGGCTTGTAACTGGCAGGAGGAATGCATGTTGTAGTCGGCCAGTCCCAGGGACTGTATCATCCCTTGTCAGCTAGGTGACAAGCGCGATCAGCTTGTGTGGGGATGAAAGAAAATGTAGAGGCCTGCTAAGGCAAGGGGGTTAAAGTCGCAGAAGGAAAATGCGGTGTGCTAAAAATCTGATGGAGTTAGAGCAGAAGGGTGAAGGAGGGGATGCTGGTGTGAACTGCTGTAGGAAGGAGCTACGAAAGCACAGGGGAGCTTTGGTCAGGGGAGAGGAATTGCGGACATGGAGAATCTAACGGGCCCTGAGGGAAGGAGTCTGGAGTTAAAAAGTACAAGAAGGGGAGAAGTGGGTTTTACCTTCTATGGGTAAATTGGAGTTTTTAATGGGCTACTTATGTGAATCTGTTACTAAAGATCTTCAGAGATGGAATTCCTACAAATTTCATAGACAGTTAACCATCTTTACTGCTGAAAGCTTTTCCCAGTATCTACCCTTGCTGCAGTTGAAGTTCACTAGATTTTTTTACTGTCTTGTCTTTGACACGAGCAAGAGCTTTTTTTACAGTGTTTTCTTGCATAGATGAACGCTGTTGTATGCCTCATCTTAGCATTTTCCCTAAACCCAACTAGCCCCAGTTTTTGTAGAAAACTGAGGTCTTTTTATCACTTGCTACTTCTCCCCAAGTGCTCCATATCTGCTGAGAAGCATGCTGCCCACAACAGAACACACCATTCCCACAGAAACCTTGCGAGCCCTGAGGAGAAGGGAGGGATGATTTTGTGACCCTTTATATCTCTTGGGGTGATGGCTGACTTTTTGGCAGGAGTACAGCCCTTCCAACCCTTGTTCTTCTTGTATTTCTTTGCAGCCTCCTAACTGCGCTCCAAGAGAGTGCTGGCTAGCCCATACTACATCCTCTAGCTGTGGAGCCTGTTGCTCCAACCTAAACGTAAAACTTTGCGTTTGTCTCTTACCTAAAGTGTTTGCGGACCTGCCAATTTAACACACGATCTACATTTAATCATCTGGGTCATAAATGAAACATTGAGAGGATACGTCTCTGTGGAAGGGTGTATTGCACGGGATTGTACTCTGACAGCGTACTCTCTCCAGATGCGTAGACTCTCTGGATATGCTTTTCGGGATGTTTTGGTTTCCATCTTCTAGTTTCATTTTGGCTGTGTTTTTTAGGTTGCTTATGAAGGTGTTATAGAAGATAAGGTCAGAAACCTTACTAAAGTCAAGTTGTATGATACCTGCTGCAATTTCTCACTAAATACAAGCCTTTTACTCTACCAAGGAAAGAAATGAGATTGGCTTTACATCATTTGTTCCTAATGAATCCTCATTGACTATTTCTAGTCTTCCTTATTTTTCTTTTAATTGCTTATTTCACTGTTTCTCTTTCCTAGCTTTGTGGTAAAGGAGCACTGTTTTTATCCTTTTGCAGTCTTTTGGCTCTCCACCTATTTTTCAGAAATTCTCACAGATAACTGCTAGGAAATCTGAGGCTGCTTCAGCCGGTTCTACAAGAGTATCTTAGGAGAAATTTAATTAGACCCAGCCATTTAGAAAGCATCTAGCTTATCTTTATCTAAGTATTCATGGCACTGCTCTGTGAGATCATTTGTCCTTATCTATAGGTGTTTAAATAAGTAAGCACCTTAATTACAGCTGACCTTTTTAATAAAGAATGAAATGAAAAAGGCATTGATGTTGAGATTAAGTTCACCATCTCGGCTTTCTCTGTTACTGCTTGTGTTAGAGCCTATGTTATGTTGATAACTGCATCACCCATAAAACAAAAAGAAGAATAAAGGACCTCAGAAACTTTCCAGACTCTCTGAACCCCTGGCACTTGAAAACCCATCCTATTGAAGTTTGGATCAAACTTTGCTGGCGGCATAACAAGCGTAGCTGGGATGTGTTCAAGGACTTTATATTGCTTTTTGAGTCATCCTAGACAGGACGGGTGAAAGGGGAACAGGGAGATTTTGAACAGGAAGATATTTCCGTAGTTCATAGTAAGTTAATATTTAGTGGCAAAGTGTTTGTAGTGTCCGCAGTCATACAGGTAACATGAGATTGGCACCAGACTCCGAAGTCTCAACTGCAAATGGTCTAAAGGAGCTGATAGTCTACCTTGAACAAAAAACCTAACTTTTTTTATGCTATCTTTTTAAAGGTTTTTTCATATCATGCTCTGACATAAGAGAACATTAGGTGCAATAAAGATTACCAGTAAGCCTGAGTCATAGATAGGGGTATGATAGGAGCATAAAACAAGACTCTGTAAATTCTTAAATGTTTTGACAAATGAAAATCAGCAGTCAAACTCTGTAGTTCACTGGATGTGCAGTATATAGCAAGGGTTTATTCTGATGCACTTGCCTATACCAAGCCCATTATTTTTCCCTTTAACATGAACAGTACTCTCCCAATATAGATTTTGATAAAAAGCCTAAATGAGTGTGAATACCACCATTAACAGAAAGGCCAAGAAATGCAACAGTGATGTTTCTGACTCATGCATGGATATGCCTTTTATTGCCAAGGGTAAGGTATCTGGTCATCAGGTCTAATGGGAAAGTCTCACAGGATTTGTGTAATACCAGAGGAAAATAGCACAAAGGGCAAGTCTTAGCTCTGACATTTCTTTAAAAAAAAAAAAAAAAGACCAAAAAAATTTTGCAATGGCTTTTAGTATGACTTTATCGTCTTGAATAGTTCCTACAGTCTTGAAATAGGCTAGAACAGGAGTTTGAACTTCTTAGGAGGCTGCAAGAAAGCTGCACGCTCTGAAGGAACTGACAGCGATGTAGCACCTGGGACTTCACCTTTACTGCATTTATGCTAAACAAACAATTTTCAAGAGTGATGTTTCAGGAATTACTGTTGTGCACGATAAGGAAGATTCTTTAAAAACACATGTATGTGTATGCATGGGAATAAATCTTGTTCCAGCTGAACTCCTTAATCTCTTGCCCTTTCCAGACAAATTGATTTTAGGGAGGAAATATTCAAAGGCATCTTCTTGCAGGGATGTCTGTTGTCCATCCCATCAGGGAGGAACAAAAAGGACAAGCCTTCCCTCCCAACCTCATGATATAGGATGCTGTGAAGGCTGAATTCCAAACCCGGTTGATGCCCCGAGCCTGCTGAGAGGCAGAGCTGATTGCGTGGAGGGTGATGATGTTTTGGTCCCCTCAGCCTCCTGCCCCCTGAGCTGCTGCGTCTTCCTGGGAGCATAGCTCCGGCACATCTGTAGGACTGCAGGCTACTCGGATCTGGCTCAGTCCTCCCCGTTTCTAAGGCATGGAAAAGCTGAGGGGGGAAGAATTAGAAAAAGTGCACGTGTAAGCAGTATTCTGGGCTTCTGTAAAACATCTACTGTTGTGCCAGATGGGAAAATATTAGTTAAACTTACAGTAACTTAATTAAGTTAAGATGGAGATTGATGTTTAAGAATTATAAAGTGATGGTGGAAGGTGGCCCGGAGGAAGCTGGCAAAAGACCATGCTGAAAGGGAAACTGTTAGAAAGTGTCTAGCGAAGTACAATTATCAGATTAGGGCATAATCTGATTTAATATTTTCATTAATGACCTCAATACCAAAAGTGGGGGTGAATTAACAGGTTTTTTTCTGGTGGCATAGATGTGGGACATATTAACAATAAAAATGTGAATTACCATATTATATAGAAATAATTAGATGACCTTGAGATTGGGAATGATATAAGTGCGATGGAACATTACAGTACAAAATGCAAAGTTATGCACTTTGGGACCATGAACAAGAATTTCAGGCATTAACTGGTGCTTAAGCTGGGAGCAGAGGAGAAGCCAGGTCATGTGTTTTACTCAGCTACAGACGTAGCTGCAAAAAAGCTCATTGGGGTCGTAAGCTATTATGTTCTGGTTTTAGTGTAGCGATTTCCTTGCTATGTACAAGGCTCCAGTATGACCTTATCTGAAATATTGTGTGGATCTCTGTATACAAGCTCTCAAAAATTAATTTAAGATGGCATGAGTGAGAAGAGTATGATGGTCTTAGCAGCCTATCTGATGAAAGAAAATTGGAAGTGCGGCTTCTTCACGTGAGAGAAAACAAATGTTGAGAGAGGATATGACTGTCATCTACAGATTTACCAGAGAAGACCCTAAAGAAGGGGGGAGGAGGGGAGAAGACCTCTTTGAGCAGAAATGACACAGGGTTGGCACCACAGCATTTTCATATTAGAAAAAAGGCAGAGCCTTCAAGAGAGATTTCCCGTAGTAAAGATGGCATAATTCCTGTAACTTGTTTTGAGGATGGGAATTGATGTATTTAATTAAGAGTTTATTAAACCTTATTGCCTAGGACAGCAGGAGGCTGCAGGCAGACGACTGCAGACATCCCTCTCGCTCCTGCGCTCCAAGCTTCATTCAGGAGATTCTCATTCCCTCCGCTCTCTGCTTGCTTCCTCCCCACTTGCTCCCATCTTCAGAGCTGCCCAGATATATTTCATTTATTTTATTTGCATAGCTTATTCTGCACGTGATTTGGCTAGTTTTTTCTGGGATAAGCTTGCCTCAGAAAGGGGACGAAGGCTCTCGGACTTCACTCAGCCCTGTAGAGTCATATGCAGGAGCTTTACTCACCCTGTTGCCTGCTTTTCTAATAGAAAAGAAATTCTCCTTCACACTGGGTCTGGCTTTTCAGTTCACGGACAGGAGGAGGGAGATTCGCTGTGAAGCTTTGAAGCAGAATTTAGGAATCATACTATTCAATGAGTACGAACTCTGTTTTTGTGTAACATCAGAGAAAAGCTCCTTGTAGTAACATTCAAATAGGTGCATAAAGTAGTTGTTTTCCTGGCCATACAGAGCATACTGCCATATGCTCGCAGTCAGAAATGGCATGAGGTACTATTCATAATGGCTTTTATTTATGACAGTTTCTGGGATCCAGGGTTCTAGCTATGATGGCTCAGCAGGTTTCCACAGCTCAGCTGCAACTAGACCTAACTGATTCATTCAGACTGTTCCTGCAGTTGAGAGCAGTAGCGAATAGAAAAGATACTGCTCGTAAATTGCAGATAGAAAAATACAAAATCAATATAACAATTATAACTGATCCAATCAGAAATAAGAAGAGAAATTAAGGGAAGTTCAAAAAAGGACAAGGGAATAAAATCCACCACGATTCGTACTAAGCGTGTAGTGCTTATCACAGAAGAGTCAGATACTTGGATATTATGCAGTAGGATAAAAGAATGCAGAAAAAAATGCTGCTGGGGAAGAACCCATGTACACTGAAGGCTAAGTGCCTTGCAGGGACAGGAGTGGTTTACAAAAGTACCACCTATGGCATCACATTCAGCTCTGTCTTGGACCTCTCTTCCCTTCTCTGCTTTTGCTGCTGTGGATTTTTTTTTTTCCCCCAGTCAGTTGCCAGCTCGGGAGTCAAAAAGGTAGAGACTGCAAGAGGTTTTGCTCTTCCCAAACGCGTGCTTGCTAGGTTACAGAATGCAAAGGAATCCATTCAGTGCTGTGTTTGAATGGCCGTCAGCCCTTTCACAACCTCTGCATGTGGCAAAGGAGTAT
>JAVKLA010000054.1:17552454-17591174 GCA_034782735.1 Sagittarius serpentarius | reverse complement strand
ATCCCACTGGGTGGGGGGGGAGCGAGTGAGCGGCTGCGTGGTGCTGTGTTGCTGGCTGGGGTTAAACCACGACAATAGCCATACAGACTATGTGAGTAGGAGGAAGCACTCAGAATTTCTGTTAATCCTTAAAACCCTGTCAAATATTTTTAAATACTTCTGATCGTTTCCCTTAGGATTCTAAGTGCTTCCAGTTTTAACATAAAACCCTGCCGTTGCAATGAACATAAGATGAGTCTTCACTTAAATTAATGAAGCAAAGGCATTTCTTAAGGATTGGACGCTAGTGTGACACATATTTGTAACTTTAAAAATAACTGGCAAGCTAGAAAGAGATTCTGCGTTAATTGAAGGACAGCTTCAGTAAAGATAAAATCAAAGAATCCTTCTAATGATGTACGTACGAGCCAAAACAGATGGTAAAGACGTTTCACCAACATCCTCTAAGCATTACTAAGTAAATGTGACAATACTAATTTGGGTGAAAGGACATGATTAGTACCCTTTGACTTTTTTTGTAACAGCTGAATCTCATGTATCCTATTTATATGGCTGTGAAGAGCTTCCAGTCATATTGTAATGATTTCTAAGGGCCAATTTGAAAGAGGTTGCACTACGAGTGTCAAGTTGACAAGCTCACGTTCTCTCCTTGATGCGAAGTGCTAAGTTCATGAAGATGTCAATGTGTTGCCTTGCTAAGTCTCCCAGCTGGAGAGTAATACTGCATAATAGTCATGAGACTTCAGATCCAACGTTATCAGTTCAAGCATTGCAGGGTTTCTCAGGGAAAACCATGGCATAAGCAAGTAATTTTAGGCTAAGTTATGTTCAAGGGCATTATCGGAATTGATTTCACGTTGAGATGCATTGCTGGGTGGATGTACAAAGTTCATGCTTGCTCTTTCAAGTCAAATATCATTCCTGGTAACACTCAGTGGAAGCTTTGCCTGGGTTGGTAAAAAAATCACGAACTCAAGGCAACTTCAGACTTTTTCAGGAGATGTGGATAGTTATATTATTCATATGTGCTCATGTATGCACATCTCAGTACTAATGTTCTCCTGATATTCTTACGTTAGTCTTAGCTGTGATCAGCAGGGTTTATCTCAATTGGAGCCTCCTTGAATAAAATGAGTGAAGAAAGATGGGCCAAGCGCTGACATACTTCGAAAGCTCTTGCCACCTGGTCTGAAAGTGCCTTCTCTCTTCTCAGTCTGAATAAAATGGAGTCTGAGTCAGGGCACAATGTCAAGTCAAGGCACATCACAGAATTCAGTCTTTCCCCCCACTGACAGCCCCTGAAATTAGTGAGACAGTAGGGAAGTGACAATTGAAAGGGTGTGGAACTGATGTGATTGAGTTTACTTGTGATGGGATATCTTTAATTTGTATGGTTGCTTTTGAGATGCGTTCTGAAGTTGCGTTGAGAGTCCCTGTCCATCTGGATAGGAGCCCTCACCCTCTTAATAGCACTTCTATATATCTAGTGAATCAGTCAATACCAGTTTAAAGAGCCGTGCTTCTGAATGCTAGCCAGTTTTTTTGCTGTCGTGCTGTTTGGGTTTTTTTTCCTGTATAGAATTGTTGCCCATGTTTTAATTTATACTTGCTAAAATACATACTCTTTTGAAGTTGTTGTATACTTTACAGTAGACAGCTTGAAAGCTGCCACCAGGCTTACCGCTCACTGAGACGCTGCCTGCTAAGTGGAGGAAGTTGTCCAGCTTGTCAATGCCGTACGAATAAGGCAGTGCCCCCTTTTTTCTATACCTGCAAACGTGGGTAATTTAAGTCCCGAGTGAGACTATTGTCTCCCTTTGGTGGTGGCTGTAAAATGTTTGAGCTGTTCTGTGTCGTATTTACCACGTCCAGAAAAGAGGCTTTGATTACTGCAGTGTACTTATATCTGATCCCTTACCCCAAAGAGAACACATTGGTGGCTTTTTCCGCGCTTATTAGGCCAACGTTTGTCATCCTCAGATCTCCTGGGGTGACCATTGCAAAGGCAGCGCTAGCATGTGGTCCAAAAGCTCTTGCCTCTCAGTGAGAGTGAAGGAGGGAGCCCGGCACCCACTGACATCCTTGTGCTCCTTGTGAGAACACATTAAAAACCTTCTACCCACCTGCCAGTCCTGTCTTTTGGGACTTTAAGGGAGAAATATGGGGATTCTTCTGGTGGGACAGTGTTCTGTGAGCCAGCAAATACTCTTTTACTCTTCTCTTGAATTCTCACATTTCAGCTTCTTGCTTTCCCAGATGCACCCCAAACAAGCCAGCTGTGCTACCTAAGTGGCCCTTGGAAACCACCGTACCCCATTGCCCTTCAGTCTTGACTGTATGCGTCTTTGCAATGTGTCTGGGAAGTGAAGACAGCTAGTCCCAGCACGAGGGTCTAAACCGACACTCAGGGCTTCGGTGCCTAAAGAATTGGTGTCCACAGTCTTCCATGTAGCAGTACTCCTTGTACATCAGAAAGGCATTTGATCAGTGAGAGGGCCTTATGCTAAAATTGTGGGTTAACTAAGAATACCAAAACACTTGAGAAGTTAGCTGAGGACTTCGCTGGTTACCTTGTAGCTCTGAGATGCCTGGGGCATTCAAATGTAAAGCTTTATACTTGTACTTTAATCAACAGACCGTCCAGCCTCTCCTGGATATAGCAAGGATTTTATGCTGCTTAAGGCCTTTGAGTGTTTCTGTAGCAGGAATATCTCTTCTTAACTTCAGTAATGCACCATGAGACTTCCTTTTGTAGGCTTTTCCTCTCACTTTGGTCCAGTCTGTCTTCCGTGTAGCTCCTGGACTTCAGCTGGGGCATACGAAGCGGGTAATATATGATCTTTGACACAACTCCAGTAACACATTGAAGATTCTTGTCTAATTTGCTGGAGAGGTGTTAAAACCAGGAATAAGTGTGAAGCAATTAAGCAAAATGCATGATTACTTGTCCTCACACAGACCTCGAATTAAAATACTGAACATTACTTCACTTGAATGTGTTTCCCTTGGTTTATTTGTTAAACACTCCGTGAGAATAAATTTGATAAGCTGTACTTGGGGTTGGTGAGTTATGAAAATGGAAGTTTCATTGCTGATCTGGTCCCAGAAGACAGTATCTTTATTACCTTTTTAGTTCAGATTCTGGGCATAATATTATGTTTAAAACCACAGATCAAGCAGGAAGGCAGTAGGTTTTATGTAAAGCATCCTACTTTTAGAAGATGTAGGAAGCCGAACTGCTTTTCTTCATACGGGTATGAAAGCCCATTAGAAAAATTGGAATGATTCCCTTTCTGTGCATTAAGCTTGTGCTGCACCTTGTTATGATACTTCATGCTAGAAAACTCACATTTATGCTACCTATAAGTTTTCTAAACCACCTGCATTAAAGTAGTTATGCTAACCAACATATACCCAGTCTCGATCTTTATGGTCTTGTTACGAGCAGCACCCGGGGCGGCGGGGAGAAGCCTATTAGCTACCGTGTAAGCAAGAATGATGAATTCTCTCCTCCTTGAAATCACCCTGCAACCCCACCGTGGAGCCATTTGAGAGAGCACCAGATGAATACACAGGCTAAATCCATCTGCACCTCATGAGGCATTGACTTCCTAATGGAAACTGTTTTTAACGTGAGCAAAGGCTAATCCATAACTTACATACGTGGGAAAATTACTCAATAAACGTGCCTGTGACAATGGGATTTTTGACAAGAAGCACTGCAAAATCTTATTTACCTCCTCTGCACAGCCAGCAAATATACACCAGGGAAACTGTTACTTTTGATGTAGACATATAACTTAAATAATGCTCAAATGACTGGTGCAGGCATTGGCTACAGAGGATAAAAAGGAAAGCTGGATTAGCTAAAAATAGTTGTATTAAAAATCAGTGTATTTTCTTCCTCGAGGAGGAGGAAAAAAAAAAAACCCACCCAACTCTAATCTTGGACTAGAAGACTACAGGTAGAAAAGTTCAGGTCTTGCCCTTCTCATTTTTGAAAGACACTTTTCTAGTTCAAAGGGGCTTTGGTTTAGCTTCAGGGGAAATATCAAGGATTATAATTGGAAGACTTTTCTAGGTTTTCCTAGCTGGATTTCAGAAATATGGTATGTACTTAACAAAACCACACACACAAAAAAGATCAGAGCAACTTTGAAATAAACCTTTCATTTCTCCTGCTGCCATGCAGTCTATACTGTCACCATGTGTTTTCCCTGAGAGGGAGGAGTATGGAACGAGGGATGAAAGCTATTGGAAAAAAGGAGAAGTGCAAGATTAAAAATAAATCAAAAAAGAGAAGGCATGTCGAGAGAGGTGGATTTATGCCAGCTCCTAAATTTTCCTCTTAAATGGTTACCTCTGGAAAGATTTGTCTGTATTTAATGGGATATTCCAGCAATTAATTGCAATGCAGTTGATAAATGTTTATGGTGATCATAAGGGGGTGGGCAGCAGGAATAGCTAATTTTGACGATCTGCCTATCTGTGCTGTGCTCTGACCCTCTCTGCACTGAAAGTCATGGGAAATAAAATGCTGGCCCTGCTGGAGTCGTGAGGGGAGCAGCTTGGCTGACTTTGGGGGGTGGTGGTGGTAGGATTTCACCCTGGGAAACACGGTTTTGACATTAATGACTGTCTGAACATTCATGCCTATGTTTTCAGTTTAAGGTGAGGGGGCTGCTGGTTTGTTTTGCCTTTTTCTTAAGCAAATAGTATCTCTTCCTGCTTTTTCCTTTTCCTGGTGCATACTTTGTGTTGTACGTGTACTGATTAAATACAGTCTTCTGGTTACAGAAGCATTAAATATTGAGAATGAAACATTTCAGCAATTATGAAGTTAAGGTATATTAAAACAATAAAGAACACACCTCCTTTATATAACTCCCTAGGCCAGAGGCTCTTGTTTGAAAACAAACTAAGCATTTTAAACAAACAGCTTAGCTTGCAGTAAATTAACCACTCTACATATTTAGAATAAGAAATGTTTGTGTTTATATATTTTTAGGAGCTCTAACCAAGAAGAGTCTTGCTGTTTTTCTAAACTGTTTCTGGATTGCAACACAACTGAAGACACAGGAGTCACTTTAGTCTTTTAATAATGCCTGAAAAGGTTGGTAACGACTGCAAACTATCAGCCAGAACCAATTATTTGCACTTTACTAGGCACTAGGAAATCTTTTTCTTGAATATATTTTCATTTGTTTACTGTTTGGGGTTAGAAGGCAACTTTGCATGATCCAAGGGTTTACAGCACATCTGAGTCCTCAGGAATGAGGGGAGTGATGGGCCAGTCCGTTCAGCCAGGTTAACCAGGAAGGTATTCCTTCTGCTGAAAAATGGGTTTGCCTTTTCAATATTCTAATGATAAAAACCTTAATTTTGATGCTGAAGCCTGGATTGCCTGACAGTCTGACTCCAACTTCATGTTTTTCTGTGGAACCACTCGGTGTCAGAGGCTTGAGTAACCTGGGATCTCATTGTTCAACAGAGTTTTGGCCATGGCACCCAGACGCAAGCAGCTTCTGCGTTTGCGGAGCAGTTTGTCTGATGTTAAAAAGGCTAGTGGGAGTTGGGGCTTGTGGGTTTTTTTCCCTGCTCTACCACTGATTTGTCGTTTGCTTAAGACAGAGTGCCTTGTTGAGAAGGCTCGTGATGTTTGATGTCTTATTCTGAAAGCGCCGGTTCCCACAATCACTTTACAAGTACCTCAGCTTGCCGTTGTTAATGAGAGGAGGAGGAGGAAAAAAAGCCGGTTTCTGTCCAACTTGCTGAGAAGAGCTGGGAAAAGTAACTTATGAAAATGTTTGGGTTTTGGTTTTTTTTTTAAAGGTTATTTAAAAATATAAAAATAATTGTATCTAGGGCCAAACCCAGTACTGGATCCAAGCGTGACTATACTGCATGCTGTCAAAATCTGGATTCTGGTTTACACTCATATCTTTCTGTAATAACTAAATCCAAAGCAGTGTTTGGTTTTACCTTTACACCTCCTTTAGGAAGTGTTCTCCTTACGGACTCTTGACAATATTCTGAATATTAAAGCTTTAGTAATGATAGGAGTCTTCATGCTGGCAATGCTGATGTTCCTCAGAGGAAACTTGCTTCTAGACCCTACCTTTATTCTTCTTTTCCTTCCGAGATTTGAAAACTTTCACCGTTTCATCCAAGACCACGGAGAAAGATCTCAAGGTCAGTCTGTGCTACCAGTTTCCCAGTGAGAATTACAAGAAGTCAGTGTTTCAGTTCTCCAGATTACAACACACAAAGGTTGCTTGCATGGTGTTTGCTTGCAGTGTCTATAATTATGGGGCTCTGGTTTAGAGGGAAAAACCTGGACAGAACTGGTGGACACAAAATAGTAAAAACAAAGGAAAGATTCTTTATAATGTGACTATACTGGAAATCGTTATGGGGCTATGACTCACCACTCGCCTCCGTACCGTATATATCTTTCAGGAGCAAGTAGCCAATGGTTTTTCTTCTCTTCTGGGTTTTCTGGACTAAAACCTTTCTCATGTAAGCTTGTTCTAAACTGTTAGTAAAGCCTACAGTGAATTTTGAGACTGAGCACTTGCTCTTCATGCTCGTTACCATCATGCCAGAAATTCCTGATGAGTGGAGAGCGATGAACAGGTGCTCTCTAATTAATTCACGTGTGATGTAACTGTTGGCATCGTGGTTATCTCATATTGCCTGTAATGAAAGAAATGGCCTATTAGAAAATAACATATCATAAATCTAGGTAGAAGTTATATAGTTAGAGGTTAGAAGATGTAAAAAAGCAAAACAAAACAAAACAGAAACCAAACAAAAAAACCACCCAAACCCACCAGCTGTTCATCTACGTGTGCCTTTCTAACAATGACCAATGTTTAGCTCTGGTTCTCTCCCAGGAAAACATCCCAAATCCTGAATTATGTTCCACCTTTCCATTACTAAGTGGTGACTGTGGCGGGGAAAAAGGGCTGCTTCCACCTCACAACAGTGAGAAAAATGCACTCCTGTGGGAGAGGCAGTTTTAAATCCCCCTCAGACCAAGGAGTGGACCGAGCTGAAGCACCCGTGGGACGTACTTTAGCCATTCGACACAGTCTGGGAGGGAGGCAATGTTTTCCCTGCAGATGGCTGGGTATTTGAAGAGAACTGTTAGTTTAATTTTTTGCAAAGCCCGAGAGCAGGCACGCAGCAAGCCTGGCAGTTCCTGGGCCTTGGGGGATGGCGGCAGGACACCTCTTATTTCGTGAAGCTCTGCAAAACTAAGAGTTAAAGCTGAGCTACTCGGCTCACTTCCAGTCTGAGGCTTTTCTGGGTATGTACCTGGTGACACTGAATGCAAAACCTTACAGTTACCTATGGCCTTCGATATCTACAGGTTTATGGAGGAGCTGGTAAGGGTTCAGGTCATCCTCAAAATTATATTGTGTGAAAAAGTCAGGTGGAATCTGACACACTAGTTTTTAGCGGTTGTCACGGATTATGCTGCAGAGCCTGATTCTCATTCACATTACACCCCTCCATCTCCCAGGTAAACGCAGGGCTGGAGTTGTGCAAAGAGACCTCCGTTGGCTCTTCGAGTTCAGATCATGATTATAGATATGTCTGAGTCCAAGGCTCTGAGTTATTCTTCATTTTTGCTTGAAGAGGTAGGGAAGCTCGGAGCCGGGGAGTGCATTTGATAGAATTAAGGAGAACAAAAGGGCGGCTTTGATAGCATGGCTTTTGACAAGGAGAGGAACTAAAGAGAATTACGGTGACCTGAAGTTGCCACGCAGTCTGCTTTAACTCAGACTTTGTTTGGCAGACTGGTAGGGAAAACAAAAATCAATATTCTATTCTAGATGGCAAATACTATACGGTTTTGTCTTATCCATTATTTCTAAGGCATGAAATCAGCATCTAATAGTGCAACTGTTGTCTTGAAATCAGGCGTTTTTGAGGACAGCTCATCTCTTGTGAAGAAAAAGGGGGAAACGTAATTTCCCTTTTAGTTTCCTATTATTGCTCTCCCCTCCCTTCCCTTCCAGGATCTGAAAGATTCCTCCCCTATAGGAATCACTGTTACTGCTTCACTTAATTTGCCTGGTGATTGTAATCTTCTCTGACTTTTTCCATAACCGTTCTGTTGGAGAGGATGCCTCTGCACCCTCCCAGGACTTTACTGGGGAAGGAAGGTGGGAGGAACAGCAGAGGTTGAGCTGACTTCAGGACTGATGTGATCTTGCAGTTGACGGTGGGAGGCTTTTTTCCTCCTTTGCAATAACATTTGCTGCTACTGGAACTGTCAGTAAAGTGGGAAAAAGCAATTAATATTTTTGCCTCTGTCTTTCACAAAACCCTTACTTTTCTGCAAGCAAAGCTCTTGAAAGAAATCATAGTTCACCTTGAGGAATGATAACAGAGAAAAGAACTGTAAGAACTTTCTACGTGTCCTTTGCTCATTAGCAAAGACAGACTGTCGACGAAAGATATCCCACAGCACAAGTTTTGTAAATACAATTGCTATAAAATCTAATTTCAGGATAAATAAAAATCAGAAAAGGAAGCTAACTGGACATTTATTTCAAAAGCTACTTTATATTCAACTTATGTCTTAATGAGTTCAGCCAAAAATTTTGGCAGCCTGAAATTGTAACGCAGGGAAGAATTATTACCCTTTGTGTCAATTAGATGGAATGCTTTTTAACCGAATATACTTGCCCCTTTTGCAGATTTTGCTTAGGAAGGTGGAAATCCACCCCGTGAGTGACTTGCCGAAGTCCCATTACCAGTACATTTATTCTGTTACGCACATCACTGACGCGTCCCGAGCCAAAAGGGAAGCAGCAGGAAGCCGTGACCTCTGCTCTGAGCAGTCAGATCAAATCAGGTGGTTTGAATTTCACAAGGTGATGAGCTGCTTTGGCTCCTGTTGGAGTCCCAAGTTGCCTTTCTCTAGGGCATTAGGTACCCGAGTAGGCAGGAGACTGCTGCCCTCAGCAAAGCCTCTCGCTGTGTGTCCTGGGAACGGACTCTTCTCCAAGTACCTGCTGGTCCCAAGTCCCCGCTTGGAGCTGGTGTTGCATTTGTGGGGTGATCCTGCTGTCTCCCAGACCCTGGAGAAAATCGCTCCTTACGTGCAACACAAGACAGGTACATACAAATTACCGGAGACCACCACACGCATACAACAAAAAATGGTCTCTTCCCTAGAGGGGGTGCAATATGAGGACCTCCACTTGCAGTCTGACCGTCTGTTTGGGATTCTCGCCATCAGCGTAGCACCCCTCTCGCTCCGCTATTCAGAAGTGAGTTGCCCAGCTATACCCTGTTGCAGTCCATAGGGATTATGTATCTAAATACCTCTGATGCAAAAAAAAGCTTTTAGGAAGTTACCAAGCCATTTGGGAGGGGCTGTTTTTAATTTTCCTCTGCAATGGAGTTGCGAAGGGCAAAACTCACACTGATGTAATGAGAATTAGGGCTTCGTTCTTGTTCTTTAAAACCTCAGTCTCTACTGCCTTAAATCTACTTTAAACTTGAAATATTTTTTCAGTGTAAATAATTTAAGAACGTAAAGGGCAGTACCTGGAAAGACAAGTCATGGTCACGATCCCATTTTCCTAAGAATTAAGTAGGTACCTAATGAAAATCAACCCCTCCTTGGGCTGCGTAGGTGCTCAGTAAGATGCTCTGAACTGCTTTCATTAGAGATGATGCATAATGCCTGATTCATTTACAAGGGTGTTAACATTTCTATGTAAATTTCTTTGAAATGAGAGTGTGCCTTAAAAATATCTTAAGTCTTTGGGACAGTTCATAAGCAGCAAATGTCTTTGAGATGGAAATATTTTCTTTCTCAGTGAAAGGCCAGCCGTGCCTATGAAGTCTGCGCGTGGGATGGATAATGGTGCTTAAAAGCTTCAGCAGAGCATTAATAAAGGTAAAGAATTTTCTGTGGCTCGCTAGGTTTTGCACAGTATCTGCAACCACGTCCAGCCTGTGCAAACACCAGCCTTAGTAATGAATCTTCAGTCACGCCAGGCAAGAACGATTGGGGCTACAAGGTTTGGGGAGCCAGAGGTTTTATGTTCTATTCCCAGCCCCTCCTCAAACATCAGCTTTCCTCCTCTCACCTAATTCTGGCCACTCCTGTAAGCAGAAGTGGGAACGCGCAAGTCTCTGCAGCTTTCGCTGTAGCTGGGTAAGACTGAAGCGTTCATCTGGATGCCTCTTGCGGGGAGGGTGTTCAGTGGGCTCGTGCCCTGATGTC
Source organism: Sagittarius serpentarius (assembly GCA_034782735.1). NCBI lineage: Eukaryota > Metazoa > Chordata > Aves > Accipitriformes > Sagittariidae > Sagittarius > Sagittarius serpentarius. The sequence goes on along the minus strand of JAVKLA010000054.1, from coordinate 17,580,922 downwards.
AGGCTCAGGATGTGACTTAACGTATGCCTGCACCCGTATCACTGTCCCGCACATCTGACGAGCACCCTTCTGTCCGTGGCTGCACCTGCAGCAGCTCGTGCCTAGTGATTCCGGCAAGCAGAGAGCTCTCCGATTTCGCAGGGGGGCTGCTTCTGAACAAAGCATGTAATCGACGTAATCTACGAAAGAAAAACTAAGTGCTGAACATTTAAAGTTCTGACTGAATCTAAAGGGAAGAGAAAGGCTTCGGTGCGCATCTCTTAATGGCTGTTGGATGTGGCTTCTTTCCGTGCCGAACGGAGAGCTCATAGGACCATATTGAGCTTAATTTCTTTAAAAGTAAGGTTCAGTGAGATGCTGGGGTGGAAAGTTCTGTAGGAATTTGGAGTCTCTGTAAGTCTTGGACCAGATAGTCTCATCTCTTTGTGCACATGGGAGAGATGAGAATCCTAGAGGTAGGTAGGTTTCTTCATTTGTGAGGTTCCCTCTGGACTTGGGGGACCATGTCTCTGAAACAGACTTCAGGTGGGGTCTGTAGGAGCTGAGGGTTACAAAGTGCTTTCCAAGGTGAGGGTCATATTTTACAGTAATTTTGATCCCTCCCCCCCATGTAAATAGTAATGTTTAGCTGAGTGACAGCTATAATGAATATATTTTTCTCAGGAACACTTTTTAAAATAAAACCCTAAAGGATTAATATAACGTATTTTTCTAACAAGAACTCTTAAGTTTTTCAACAAAGACAGAAAAGGATAATTATTTAAAAGCAGGAAAAGCTTTCTGAAAACCCCGTTGCATGTCTGTTGCTGAGAAATTCCTTGCAAATTTGTAGGGAAGAGAGAGAGATGACAAGAAATTGAGGAAAGACAGCTCGCCTTTTTCATCTGGCTCTAATCAAGACTCTGATCAGATTTTATTTTTTTTTCCCATGAGTTCCTCAGCCTGTGAAACTTGCAAATTTTGAAGAAAGAGCGCAGGGCTGCAGAAGGGTTTAATCTGTTTTGTGTTTTCCTGCTGAATTATTACCAGTTTAACTATTCTTTGCGGTACCTGCTAGTTGTTTCGCATCATTTGATTACAGACCTGGGGGTGCTGGGCGAAGCCGCTCCCTTGGGGCACTGCTCGGCAGCGGGGCTTGGTGGGGCTCCCGTCCCTCCTCCCCGGGCCACCCAGGCGAGCCGGTGCGGGAGGATGCTGCCCCGTGCCGCTGGTACATGCCAGAGCTGTATTGCTGTGCACGAGAGCCAAGAGGAAGAGCGGAAGGAATTGTAATTTGGAGCAGTTTGCTGGCAGCGCAGATTAGACCTCTGGTCGGGGCTGTGCCGAAGAAGTTGCTATCTAGTCTTTCCGTTAGATAGCAAAGCTTTTGTATAATCCCTGCTTTAATTGCGTTACGAACCTCTTGCTTGCTGCTATAAAATCTGTGACTGTACTGGTATCGCACACAAACACTGAAAGAGGGTTGTTCTGCTCAATATTCTGTAGCATTTATGGTGACGTACAGGGGTTTCATAAGTATAGCTCAACGGAAGCTACTGGCTTTGGTGAATTTTCCTTGCCTAAGAAAGCAAGCTGAGGATGTCTCTGCATTAGTTGTGCAGAGTGGATGTGAGTTGCGGATGCTTTTTCTTCTGCTTCCACACTGTGTAGATTTGAACCTGAGACCTTCTATACGCAAGGTGAGAACTGGCCTTATTTGTCACTACACAACTCAGTTCTGTCATTTTCACCGCTAATGGGATTTTGTGACTGAGTGACCTTGTTAATACAGCAATATGTTGCCTGCCATATCATCAGTAACGATGCACCAAATAATAAAAGAGGGGGGAAATGCCTGCCGAAAAAATAGTGAAAAAATTTATGCTAGTTTCTTGCTATTCTTTTCCAGGAAAAGAAAAAAGCCTCCATTATCTTAAAAAGTTACATTACCTTAGAATCCTACTTAATGTGATGAAATAGTTAAAGCACTGCTCTTCTCTAGCATGATTTAACAAAATAGACCTTTAAAGATCTTCTTGGGGGGGAAAGGGATGTAAATATGGAGTGGATCCTCTGAACTTAGCAAAGACCATCATTAGACCGGGAGGGTATTATAACACCAGTTACGAAGAAAAAAATTTCTGTGAATGGACCTTATGGTAAAATCATGTTTTTTCAGATATTTGTTATCTCCTAATGTTATATAGTTCAGCATCTTTTACTATCTTAATGATAAATATTATTCTTATTAAAGTAATACTAAGTCGGACTATTTTACCTATGTAAAGCTGATACGCATAGCACACAGTTAGGATTGACCTGATGACTTTATGAACTGAGTAAATAAAGTAAGGGAGCTAGGTATAGGGAAATGAAGCGATAACCAAGTCTCCCAAGTCCCTGTCCAGTGCTACACTTACCAGACCACACCACCTCTTGATTTATGGCTAAAATCTCCAGGGAAAGTTTATATTGCCGCCCGTCAGAAGGATGTATGAAACGAGGCTGGAATCGCATTCATCGCGGTTCTGCGCCTGGCACAGCGAAGGACCGCCGGAGGTTCTGTGGATCTGGGCAGGATCGTACAGGCAGAACTGCAAAGAGGGACCTGCAAATTCCTCTAATTATTGCTCTCTTGTAACGAGCCAAGAGCAATGTCTTCAGAAAGCCAACAGATTAATTCAGAGGCAGGCTTTTCAGGAAAGGAAGCCAGAGGGTTTATGGGATTAGTGGCCTGTGGGGGAATGCCAGTGTCAATGAGCGTGTCTCCACTGCTCCATGAAGCATCATGGTGACTCACTCAAGCTGGAGCTTTCCTCTGATGAGCCAGCGCGATGGCACAGCGCAATGTCACGCCGAGGTGCGAGCTCTGATCAAAAAGCGGGATAGCTGCACTGATAGCTAGCAGAGATGTTGCTCGCGCAAAAGTCTCCGCTGTCCTGCCTCTGGCATTGTGGTCGTGTCCACAGAAGATAATTTTGTAACCCATGAGGTAGTACCTTCTGTTGGATGCAAAACCCTGTGTAATGCCAGAGTAGCGCCTTTTTTTTTTTTTTTTTTTCCTCATGGAGGCATCATGTATTTTATGAGACAAGAGGGTGACGTACTGAGGATTTATTCATTTCCAGGCATTTCCAAAAGTGAGTGCATTTGAACAGTTGAATCTTAGCTAAATTCCTGCCCGGTGTGAAAATATCCTGCCCAGTTGGCTCACCTTGAATTTTCTACTGGATAAGTACTTAGAGCTCTTTACACATAATTAGCAGCAATTCAAGGAAGGAAGAAGCATGCATAGTATTTATTACTGGGCCATCTTTTACATATGCTTGCGATTTTTATGTAGAAATTCATAACAAACTATAATCAACTAACCAGTATCCACGAAGCTCCTAGACAACTATTCAAAATAACAGCTAAACAAGTAACGGTCAATCAGCTTTTGATATGTCCTTGTTAGATTATATATTCATTGCCTGGAAGAGCAAGTAGCCTATAAAGAAACACTGGAGCATGTTGCCTAGAGAGGCTGTGGAGTCTCCATCCTTGGAGATGGTCAAAACCTGACAGCCCTGAGCTTTAGCTGGCCTTGCTCTGAGCAGGGGGGTGGAGTAGATGATTTCCAGAGGTGGAAATTTCTCAGCTGTTCTGTGACTCTGAGTATTCTTCAAGAATTCATCCTCCACGGAAAATGGTGGACTTGCATTAGGAAAAGAAAAATAACGCAACGTATAAACTGCTTCCCTGGGCAAGCCCCAATCCAATGAAATATGTTTAAATTAAGGCATGCAAGCTGTGTAGCCCATAAAGCAGGCTTGCCGCTTAGCCTTTACGTAAACGGGTTGCTTCTGTGCTTGAATCTAATATCCTTAATTGCTTTGTTGAAACCCAAGAAAGAAAATAAGGGCTCCTTAACAGAAAACATACAAAATTTCCCCAAATTAAATATGTATATTAAGCTTTGCTTGAATACATATTTAAGTAAGTCTCAGACTAAATTTATCCAGAAGCTACGATAACATTACTAATGTTTTGGATTTTTACTAAAGAAAAAGTGGGGAAGAAAAATCTAGTCAGCCTTTAGCTTTCAGTTTTCATTGGCTTGAATTCCTGGGTTCCCATAAACAGGGTTTAAGAAGCACTCTTTGCAGGCTAAGCCTTAACTAAAATCTGGACTGTATGGAGTTTTGTTGGGGGCGGTGGGGTGTATGTGGGAGGGTTGTTATTTCTTTTTTCTTCTTTTTTTTTTTTTAAATCAAAATAGTTCCTGATAAACAACTTAGTTTGTCAGCCATCATTTGGGTCAAGGACTGCTGTCAAGTGTGGGGTTGTTTAATGCGCAGGGCCTGCCCAGCATGCGTCTTTCTTAGCAGACAGCTCTAATCCTTCATGGTCCACTGACTTTACCTTTATGAGTTCTTTTGATTGGTAATTGAGAGAATAAATCTTGGAAGAACTTACATAAATGCAAAAAAGAAACTCCATTAAGATTCAAGCAGTAAAATGCCTACTGGCATATTTTATATGGTACCTTTTCGGTCCTCTAGCATTTAAATTCATTTTGCCAGACAAAGATTTGAGATTGGCATCCAGTTATAGATTTTGTTTTCTTATGCATTGTCATCTGCAGCCTCTATATTTTAACTTTTAATACCAGCACAGTAAGTGAACTGTTGTGAGAGCCGGATTGCTCTGAAGCACTTTGCAGTATTGAAGATGAAGAGCGGAATAAAGAATTCGGTGTGTAGAGGCACTTTAACCTCTCTGTCCCTTTTTAGGTTATACAGATGAGGCATTCTTTTTCGTAAAATTTAGGCCTTATATTGAGTATAGGATTAGTTAGTGGTGGACTAATAGCTCTCTTGCTAATGGTGAAACGGAAAGAGTGAGCTCTCACTTGCGGTAGAGGAGGCACCTCTGAGCAAGCCTTCTTATAAAGCAAGAAAGCAAACCGGGAGCACTTGCACCTGCTACCTACCTGCTCGGAGTTTATTAGCCCGATAAACATAAGCTGCCTTCTGTTCATCTGCTTTTCAACTTTTCAGTCGAGGTACCACTAGATCCTGGGGGAAAAGTAACTCAACAAAGGGGAAAAGGCAACTGAAAGCCCTAAAAGTTCTCTTGACTGTTTTCAAAGATAAACGTTTCTCTGTAGTCTGTAGTGTACAGCTTAGCCCCTATAGGTTTGCTTACTGGTAGGAAGAATTATTTCAACATGGCTTATTAGCTTAAACGTAACCTCATACAAAGGATGATAAAAACTTGACCTCAGTAACTTTGGAGACCTCTTGGCTTTGTGATGCTCTGGTTATCAATTTATAATTCCTCCTCTTACGTGCGCCTGTTATAAGATGAACACAATCACATACAGAAGGGGTAAGTGAGAATTTCTAGTGAAGTAATTTGAGGGATTTCTCAAAAGAAACCTCTGGACCATTTGCATTGTTTATATATTTGTGTAACTGTTATAAAAGCAGTACTGTAGCAATGTACCCGTGATAGTGCACTATTCAAAAGGCTGTGTCATAAAAGATGCTAGATAGGCAGCCAAAAGTACAATTTCCCAACAGATACCCTGTTCGTCCTGTGGGGTTGTGGCTGTAAAACTTGCACAAAAACAGCACATTGGTTTTGCAAAAAGAGAAGTTCTGTTTATTCAAGCTAATGTAGTCGGTGACTGTTCTCTAATACGCAAGGTTAGATACAACTACTACAGAAACGGCCGTGTTTGTGCTGTACAGTTCACTTTGCTCTGTCTTTGATATTGAGTAGGTCATAACCTCTTTGTAGGGTAGGTGAAATACAAATAGCAGGCCTTATTTTTACCTGCTGACACTGTAGGTAGCATTAGACAATATTCAAATGCAGCCTCTGCAGCAAGACTGTCATGTTCCAAACCCAACCTCTTTTAAAAAAAGAATAAAAATTCAGAGCTAAAACTTAGAAGGGGAAATATTGTTCCTATTTCTGTGCAAAAAAGTCCAGGCATGGAGTAGGGAGAAGTTGTCATGATAAATGCTTGAATAATTGGATAAGCAATAATTGGTAGTAGTTCTTAAATTCTTTTGGCAGAAACCCGCAAAGAGTTTGTAGAGCTTATGTGTTCAGTGCTTCATAAATCAAAAGCCAGGAGAGGAAATTCCTGGCTTAAACAATTTGTAGAGATCCATGATGCCAAAAAAAAAAAGATACTTTCCGTTGATACTGGGGGCGTATCAATGAGAGGCTGGGGAGAAGGGAGGAGGACATAAAAGTACTTTTATTTCTGTTTTTTTGTGGAATTTAGTACCCATGAAGATGTCAAGTTGGTAGCCTTGAAGGCCAAAAGTTTTTGTCTGGCCAAATACAGCTTATGCAGCAGTAGTGCAAATTTTGCTGTCCTGCCGCATCAACCTCTGCTGCTCTGCACAAAGAGGGAGAGCATCAGGGGGTGTTTGTAGGATGTGACCTGGCTGTCAGGCTGATACGGCACGTCCTCTCTCGTTGACAAAAGCTGCAGCCAGCAGGGCTTTGGGGAAGTGGAACTGACTTTAAGGAGAGGATCATCCCAAGTCCTAAATATTGCAAAAAGCTGCAAACACATGATGTGAATAAGTCAAAGCTTTGATTCAGTCCTCTGCGTCAGTAACTTTCACTCCAAATGAATGCCACACTTGGCTTATTTAAACATTCCTATTTTTTTCTCGTGTTGGCGTCTTCTTCTGCTCCCTGTGTCATACTTCTTCCAAGTAATACCAGATGTTTGAGATCTTCCAGTAAGGCAAAATTACACAAGGTCTGGGGTATATCCCACCTGTAAATCGCTTTATCTGCCCACACTGACAGCAGTCATGAGATGTCCCTCCTTCTTCCAGTGATCTTAGCTCATTTCCAGTGCTTTGTGCTCAGAGAGCAGCTCTGAATCCAAAACCGACCCAGAGCCCAGAGGAGGGCACACAGACCCTGCCAAAAACCTTGCACGATGCAACGCTGCACTCTAGCATGTCATCAAAGCCTGCTTCATTGTGTCCACACCAAGAATTTGGAGACAGTAAGGATACCATGGGATGACACTCATCGCAAAACTGTGGTGGCATTCTTAATGGGAGCTTTAGTGTGGTCTTGAAGACCTTTGTCCCACTTTCCAATACTCTATGACAATTGCAAAAAAATATTTGCCTGAAGATGATATTTTTGGAAAGCACTAGCTTTAGTTGTATTTAACTCATACTTAGATATATATTTTTTTAAATAACTAGTATTACTATTTCAATTTGCTTAATCTCTGTGTCTCCCCTGATCTCATGTTCCCATCACCTTTCACTTTCTTCTTCCTCTCTAGCCTGAACTTTTCCTTGCTTTTCTGCCTCTACCATATGACTCCTCCTCTTTCCTATGATTCCTGTTTCCTCTGGAAATGCTGTGCCACCTCACTGTCTTTTTCTTCTCCGTTAGACATAACGTACTGCCTTACTGTCTGCCGAGCATTCCCACATGCTACTGTCTAGAGGCGATCATGGGTGATTTGGGTTTGGGTTTTCTTGTTGTTTTTTTTTTTTTCCCCTTAATTTGTAGCAGCATTCCCTAACAGAGGCAGCTGTAATGGCTCTTCTATTTTGTGTTCAATTCTTTTTCAGTAAGGGCAGTTACGCTGGCAAGCTTTGTTCTGCACAGAAAGATACGCACAGTTAACACAATACATTTCAGATAAGTCTTCAGGTTGTCTGTCATTAGAGACATGACAGCTTCACAGTAGCTGTGCCCGCTGTCTCTAAATAGGGAATGAAAAGAGCAGCAGCTTTTTAAAAAATTCCTTGCTACTGTAGGGCAATATTCGTAGGACTGCTATGTATTTAAAATGTATGCATTTAGTGTTAGAAATTAAATTATAGGTAAGTGCAGCAGCATCAGTACCGCTTTCATTTCTGTGTATATTTGTGGTAAGGGGAGGGGCAGATATTTCCAGCTTTAGGTGCCTTTGCTACTTAAGGTGTAAGAGTAAAACTAGTCAGAGTAAGCTTAAATCTCAACATTGTCTCAGCCCGCCCCTTCTTAAGCCCTTAAATCCTGCAATGTTGGCCAAGTTTGCCTCGTACCATGCCTAGAACTCAGTAATTTGGATGATTCTGGGACAGAAGGGCGGAAGAGACGGATAAGGTCTCAGGTAGCTTGTGTCCCTACCCCACTCAAGGGGTGGTGATGGTTGGAGTGCGGCTCCCAGTATTTATCTGAGCAGAGAAGTGGTTAAGTATGAGGGCTGGAAATTCAGATCAGATGTGCTCTCCTCTGCCTGCTGCACACAGTCTGTCACATATGTCCTACCTGCCCGCCAGCGTAGTTCGTATTAGAATTAACACCCCGTCCCCAGTGACATACCAGGAGCACTTTGGGCACTGTGGCTTCAGGCACATGCGCATTTTGGACAGGTGTCACCGCGGCGATTATACTTGGGCAACATGTTGAGCTTTCTTTAATTTGATTTAATTTTTAATAGAGCTTGACATATTGCCAAAGTATAATCAATGCAGGGACATCTGCCTGAGCCCTGGCTCCACAGGTCCTGTCTAGCTCTAGGTCTTATTCCCAGCCTTCATTTAACTAACTAATATGCATATTTAATGATGTGCACACAGTTTCTTGATCTTGGAATGTAGTATCGTGTATGGCTGGAACGATTTCAAGTTGTTACTGCCTTGTTTCTGTCTCAGGCGTGTCCAAGACTCTACTGCTGCATGTTAACTTTCCTCTGGCCCTAGTCTCTGAGCAAATCCATTAAGATTTTTATTTACAAGTGTAAATGAAACATTTCTAGAAGAAATAAAATAACAGATTAAAGCTGCCATATTCTATAACCTTCTCCATGTCAGGTACCTATTTTCCCTTTCCTTTAAGATCACTAATTATGCTGTCTGGAGGGTGAGAATAGATTTTGTCTTGCTGTTAATGTTTTTTTTTTTTGCCTTTCACATTAAATCAGATATTACGTCCAACAGATATATATTAAGTGTTGTGTGGAATTTTCCAGACCCCTTTTTCCCCATCCCCTGATAATTGCTACAACAGCTGAGTCCATGGGAACAATTTCCCTGAAGCACATTTAACAATACTGACAGACACTGCCTGCTTGGTTTGCTGACAATTTCTTTTATTCTTTAATAATTATTTCTTTTCATTTAACACCTTAATGAAAACTAATGTAGGAGATAAAACTTTAAATTGGAGCAAAGGTGCTCCTATACTATAATTGGCGTTCACCTTACCAATTAAATGTAATCAGAATTAAAATTTTATATATTTTTTAATTGCACATTTAATAAGTGAAGAATATAGCTTGTCTGTTAAATATACAAGGATTCGTTTAGTTATTTAAGTCCTTAATTTTATGGAATTCAATTACCAGCATGGGGAGAGAGACTCTCTTATGGCCAAAAAATATTACAAAGATTATTTCTTAACAATTTTGCTTTTAATAATGAAAACTCCAATCATAAAAATATTTGTCAACTCAAAACTTTTATCCCCTTCAGTTAAAAGCATATGAAGGAATTATATACCCTCCAGGCAGCACTCATAGGTAAACTATTTTAATTCTCTCTGTCATTCAGCATATGAACCCATTGTACATAACTGGATGGAGTTCCTTTTGATGGTCCTGATGGAGGTTGGGCATGAGGTCTGAATAACGCTTGTTATCAGAAGCTCCGTTTTGCTTTCTGGGGTATTCCGGCCTCTCACTGGTAATTCATACACCCGTAAAAAGGAAGTGCTAATGTGGTACATCCATCGATCCTTGGACACGAGACAGATTGCACACCCAGTTTGACGGTATCTGAACCGTGATCCTTTTCTTAAGGGAGAAGCCTGTTCTTACACATTTAGGAAAATCATTGCGATTGGCTTTGAGGTGCACATCTGGAAGCCACTCTTCTCCCTCCTGCTGTTCTGGCAGCTGCAAGTGCCAGATGTGCACAACACCGGGCTGCTTCTCTGGCTTGGCGCTCCGGACTTGGCTGATTGCCTTTCTCGTAGGGCTCATGAGAGGCTGTGGTACCCTTGCTGCCAAACGCTTGCATCACTCCCTGCTCCCAAAACACAGAAACAAGTTGCGACTGTATGACAGCAATGTACTGTAGCAGGGAAGGCAAGGAGCCAGCAAGCAGGAGAAGTTTTATTTTAAAAGGAAGAAGGGTAGTATCAGGTATTGGATAGGTGAGACTGTCCCCTTTTCAATTTTATGTTGCCTGCCAGTCTGCCTAGAGGGAAAAACAAACAGTGGCTGTGCTTCCAATTAGCAATTCCCCCAGCAATTTTTGACCCGACGTAAATAACGTGGTATAATATGCAATCTATGTCAGGCAACTTCATTTGCTATTAGCAAACAGATACTAGGATACTGAATGATGATTCGTGATCAGGACACTGGGGGAAATCTCTGTCAAATGCAATATGGCAAGTCCTGCTCTATTATGTAGGTAACGTTGCAGAAATCTGAGGGAATGAAGCTGGCAAGTTTGGAAAACCAGAGGGGAAACCTTGGCCGTGGTGACATCAGTAAGAATTTTGCCGTTGGTTTCCATGGGATCAAGGTTTCACTCTGATTTTACAGGCAATAGGTAGAAATAATAACAATCGGAGAACTTATCCATGGAAAAGCAAATTTGGCTTTTTCCTGGACCAGCAGACACCCGTTGTAGGTGCCTCCTCTCCAAATCTGCACTTAGATGGGCCAAAGGAATCCTGCCAAAACGATGCTGTGAAAGTAAGCCAAACACAGCTCCAGCAAGGGCAGCACGGTGCGGGTTCTGCCTAATGGATGTCTCTGCCTAATGGATGTCTCTGCCTGTGACAGTCACATAGACGCACCAGAAGTGTGCCCGTGTGAGTTAAGGACTCGTGGGTAAGTGTTTCTGTGGCACTGGGTGCTTTCCAAGCCCTCCTGGCTTAGTCCCATCCGCTGCGCCAAGCGCAGGATGGAAGTGGCCTTGCCATAAACAGCTCTGTGAATCGTGTTTGAATATTTCAGTCTTTGGAGTAGATGCTGGGTTTCCTGGAGGGTTGGAAACTGCCAAAAGGACCAGATTGGTTATGTCCAGAGAACCCAGGCGGTATAATACCTGAGAGGAGTTGTAACCCCTCCAGGGACTACATCCTTTCCAGGACACGTTTGAGCCTAGACATCTGCGGGATAATCTGTGCTTCTGGAAGGCTCCCTGGCACTGCAGGGGTTATCTTCCGCATCTCTCCAACTCTGAACCAAACCCAGTGCTGTGCTGATCCTCCTCCTAGCACGAAATGCAATTACCACTGTATGATGGAGCCATGCTACACGTTTTTAGTGTCATACTCACTGCCCTTTCGTTATCAGTGAGTGTCCTTTATGATTGCACAACACTCTTCTTTATCTCCTGCTTGAGCAGAGCCGCAGGGCTCACAAGAATTGTTCTTTGGCTGTGACTGAACCAAAAGGCAGATCTGCTCCACAGTGCATGGTGCAGTCCTGCTACCCCTGTCGTTTAGGGACTTACTGGAACGCAGTCATCTCCTGCACTTGATGCTCGTTTTCCTACCTGGTGTATGGAAAGAGAAAGCAATATACCCAGATCTGGACATTTGAAAATATTTCCAGTCCAGTTTAAATGGACAGTGTTTCCTGATTTCTGTCACACTCACTCTTGGTCTTGATTTCACCTGTATTCACAAGAAATGAAAGCCTCATTCGGTGACTAGCCTTCAAACTCTCTCTCTCCTGCTTGTAGGTGCAGTCACCTTCAAGGGTGTTTAGTGGACTTCTCTTCTGAGACACTCAAGGACCATAATGTACTTCACCCTGCTGGGGTTAAGATGTGAGCGCTGAGTATCATTCCACCTTCCTAACATCCAAGAGCTAATCATCCCACGGAACAGTATTGCTCCTTTTGCTTCTTGCAGCCAGACAATTGTGCGGTGCCACTTTGAAATCTGGGGCTATTGACATTTAGACAGCTCCCAAAGTGTTACAGCCACAGCCTGAAAAGATGAAGGTGGGGGGGAAGCCTCTGAAATCGGTATGGCTTGGTAATCCTTATAATATTAAATTGGATATTAAGACTGTTCTATCATAGCGTTTCTGCACTGCTACATCAATCCCCTCAATAACAATAGATCCTTGTCATGCTCTGCAGGATATTTTTATTATTTAGACTGGGAGCTGTGCGATGGCATCTGTAAGGATTTAAAAGACGATTGGCAACTTGGCCAATAAGTAGGTATTATCTTGCAAGGTGGAAACAAAATACGCATGGGGCTCGAAATGAGGAAAAGGGTGGCAATCTACAGTCCGTATTTGCTTTCTGCAGACGGGTTTGCAATCTACCTCTGTACCTCAGCCATTACAACATTAACCTTGTTTAGGAAAGGAGGTGCTATCCCACCATTTATTTTTTAGGTCTCCTTGTGCTGACTACATGATAGTGGAAAGACGGCAGATGAGGCAGGAAGAAAATAGGCAGATTTTTTTTTTTTCTGTGACAAGACTTGTCCAAAAAGAATTAGGAAATGAGCACCTGATGGCTGCTGATGTACACGAGTGTATAGCTATAAAAATGCTTCTCTTGGATGTATTGTATTGTACTATAAACTCATCTTCATCTCCTTGCTTATGTTCTTGAGAGTAACGGCCTCACCTTCTTCTCACATCATCTTTCCTAGATGTTTTAAAAATAAGAAACTTAGAAAAGGCACCTTCATAATTTTATTTCCCCACCACCACCACCTTTAATTCCTATCTTGACCTTCTGCCCCATGTGGAGTGCTGTTCTCCCTCGCCCCTCCAGTGCACAACTGAGGCTGGCTGGGCAAGTGGGAAATGTCCCCTGCGCCTTTAAGAGGGGTGTCCCCCACCCTTGCCCCTGCCCCTGCGGGTGGTTATATAGGGGAGAGCTTGGAGTAGGTCTCCTCAGTGCGGTGGGAGCTCCTGGGTGGTGCGGGAGGTCTGAGGTGGAGGTCCGAGCAGCCGGAGTGTGTGCTTTGGGGGGTCTGCAAGAGGGGTGGGGACATCAGCTGGGCAGTGCCTGGAGGCTGGTGCATTCCCCGGTCACATCTAACCTTCGTGGTCCTGCAGACCCAGCCGAGCTGCCCTGTCCCCTTCGGCTGGGCCACCCTCCTCCGTGTTTCTAATTCACGTTCACCTCTCCCTCTTTGTTCTGCCCAGGACAAAAGTGAGGTTTTGCTCTGGTGCGTGGGCACAGGGCAGGTTTCAGGAGCACGTTGCTGTGGCCGGTCCACTGGACGGTGAGACCGAGGTGGCCAAGGGACGCTTTCCTGCTGGGCGTATTAAGAGAAGCGCCTGTGTATAGTTACCACGATGTGCCTTGCCTCGCCTCCGGCTGAAGCTCTGTATTCGCTTTGAATTTAGGCTTCTGATCAAAATAACCATTGGCACCAAATTGCGTAATAGGTGAAACGTGCTTAACCTGTGGTTTATTTGGCAGCCATTTGCCTATGCGGTTTTATTTATAGTGTTTATTTCAGAGATTGATGGCAGCTGACAGGAGGTACTGAAACAATTGATAAAGGCAACTGACATTTTGTCAGCTGTCTGGGTGACAGGAATATATTGCTTGCACTTAAGCTGTTTTGCGCAAATAAATCATCGTTGATGCCAAAGTTCACCTTTGGCCCTTTCCAACTGGTTCTTGAAAAGTGACTGGGAAAGGTGTTTGCTTAAGCAGTGAGCAACTTGCTGTAAGGAGCGGATGCTTACCCTCAATAAAATTTTCCTTAGCAGTGCTATTTAAATATTTAAAGCATTATTGAAGTAGTTGAATTCTGTTCATGGCAAAGTTAAGGGTAAAAGTATTATTCTCCTCTTTGAATGCTCTATAAAAAATAACCAAGCGGTGAAGACCTGTGGGGCAGTTTTTAATATGGATGAGAAGGAAGGCTCTGTGCAGTGTGTTTTAGTTATCCTTTTCCCTTTGAAAAGGTGCTAACAGTCTTTGAAAGGACTGAAGTCTTGTACCTGCCAAGGCTTTCTGCCTGTCTGTGATTCTCCGAGTGACGCATAAGCCAACCCTACAATGTTAGGCAAGTGATTGGTTTGATGAGCTTTGATCGCTTTGTTTCTTCGCTGCAGCTCTAAGTCAATGTAAATGCCTAAATGGCGAAGAGTTCTCATGTATAAATACTGCGCAGGCAGACGGCGTAGGGGTATGCCTTATGCAGGTATGCAAAAACCAAGGTGCGGTGAGTCTCTTTGAATTACAGAGGGCGTGTACTACCCTTTGGAGAATTACCTTTGCTGTTACAAATATGCTGCCTGTAAGGCTCCTAATTGCCACCCTGTTTCCCCAAGGAGGCAGTGGTCGAGGCAAGGACAGGCACGATGGAGCGATTCTCACCTGTCCCTGTACAGCTCTATGTCTCCGTAAGACACTGAGGACACGACTGAAAGGGATGGGACATAGCCAAGCCCTTTATCAAGCCATTCAAATGAGGAGTGAGGGAAGTATTTTCCAAGAATTAACAATTCCGTTGCACGTGTTGGAGTTTTTTGCACGATGAAAAGAGCATGAATGTTACTATAACTGCCTGTACATGCGCGGACAGGGCCAGTGAACCCAGATGCTTTTCAGGTTAACATGTTGTTGAGCTATTTTCCTCCCCTGGCATACTTTTCACTTCTTGGTACTCTTTCCATCTGGACCTCAGGCTGTCCTGTAACAATAAGAAGGCACCTCTCAGAAATGTAAATGCAGAAAGAGACTGAATCAGTTCAGTTCCTCAGGCTAGATTTTAGGTAGGCTGCACAAGGGCAGATGAAGTTGAAAGGTCATATTCAAACACGGCCCATAGCTCTGCGGATTGTCACTAGGATGTACCCAAACAAAGCCTTGGTGCTCATGGAGCAACAGCAATGAGTCACAGAAACAGGGATGGGGGAGAAGAGAAAGTTCATCTTGAACTTAAATGCAGCTGATTGGCCGTTTCCATTGCCACATTTATTGCAGCGCTGCATGGGATCATTTTAACAGTCTTGGAAATAAATTCATCCCAGATAATTAAGTTTTCTTGAGTCACAGGGTCTCTACATCATGCTTAATAGCTCTGGACATAAATGCCAATAGATGTCTGCTCCTGCAGAATGTGTTTTACGAAAAATTTTTTCCCATCTCTCTGAAACTCCACAGCTTTCCATGACTGGTATTTTTGCAGAGCTTCAGGATAAAGACCCATCTGGGTCTTGCTGTGCACCAGCACATGGAGCGTATTTATTGAAAATGGCTTGGCATTTAGGCTTTTTCCATTGGCACTAATATGCACCATGTCAGGTTGCATCAGGCTGTGTTACATCACATGACTTGATGGGAGTTGACATGACCTGACATAGCACAATGTATGTGTCTCCTTACATCAGAGACTAACAGAAATACAGCTTCATAAGGAGTAATAATGCACAAAACACAAGAACTTTATTGCTAGCACGCGTTAGCAGGTAGCACGCGTTAGGTTTCTGGCACACATTTAAGTGCGAGTTTTTCACAATAAACTCCTATCTTGCTGTTTGTAGCCTTATGTGACTATAGATCTGCTGCTAGGTCGAAGACCAACTTTTATCATTCCCTTTTGCAAATGTATTGAGAATGCAATAATGTAATAGTTCAGGCATTTTGCCATCCCAAGTAATTCAGTTTATCATTCTGGCCCATAATGTTCTCATTTTCCCCTTCCCTGATCTCTTAATTTGTAGTATTGGAAAAAGTGTTGTATTTAGCGTGGCTTTCAACTTCTATTTTCAAAGTTTCTCTTTGCATCTCTAATGCTGTCCTCTATCTGCTCTGCCATCTTCTTGTAATCTACCCACAGTTCAATACTTAATTAAAAAAAGTTAACTTAGGTATGGCTGAGTGACCTCTTTTGAAACTCTATCAGTAACTGCGTTCTGACTTCTGTAGCTTTAGTGAATGCTTGCATAAGCATTGCTTTGAAAAGTGAAGGTCTTAAAGCTATGCTGATGTCTTGCAGGGAAACTCTCCATTGCTTTTGTGGAAGAAAATTCTGCCAAGATGTAATTTCCTAGAGGGTTTTTGGGGACAAAGGAAGGCAAGTCCTTCCCCCTCTATAAATGAGGCAGGAATGAAGTAGGTTTTTGTCTCTGGGGGTGGAGCTGCTTTTGATGCTGAAGGCCTGTCTGTCGTCTTCAGCTAGAGTAATCTGTTGGTGTTACGTATTTTCACCACTACCAGGCACATGTCAGAGAGCGGGGTGCATATAACAGGAAGAAATGGACATTAAGTAGTCCAGAGGCCCTCGAGGTTGCTTGTGGAGCCAGCAAGGTGAGAGCTGCAGCAGCCCCCCTGAATGCCATACTGACTAGATTCAGCTGACCCTTGCGGCGGGGGTGGGGGTGGGGGAAATACAGATTTTGCCAAACCAAGACAGTTTTCACAAGGCCTACTCCTGACCTGTCCGTACACCTACCCCTCTTGTACGGCTGGAGAGTGTGTTGGTGAGAGACTGTATTTCTGTACAGGCTTATCTTGGTAAAACTTGAGACTCTCCTAATACTTGAAAATGAGGCAGGTATCAAGAGATGTCTTAGATGGCCCAAGGACAGGCTGTGGTCAGCACGTGTCTGCTGAATAGCACTGCATGCTAGGCCAAACACTGCTCTGTAAGAGTGTGGCTAGATGGCCACAAGTCACAGAGGAAGCAGATTCAAATGTTTTTCTTCATGTGGTGGTTTGGTTTTTTTTAATATCCATATTTTGGAAATTTTGGTGGGATCTGTGCTTCTAACCTAGAGCTTTTGAAACTCCTGCCTGTTGTTGCAGCTGTTTGGGCAATAAGCTCATCACTTCAGACCTATATCCGAGTGTAGCTGTGCCCTATGGCTTTGCCCACTCTGAGGTTAGTTAAATTTGGGTAAGGAGCAGGGCTTATTGCATTCACAGCTTTTCTGTCCCCCATTTAGTTTCTGCCTGGAAGAACCTATGCCCTGCAAGCATAGGGTGTGCACCAAGGTCTTGTTACAGGCTGGAGTCAGGATGCTGCCAGAGTGCTCCTTAGAAGACCAGGACCGTAGAGTGTCGCACAGGGCTGCCTTACCCCACAGCTCAGGTGCTGTGTGCCCTAGGTAGTGCGGAGGATTTACTGAATTTCAGGCTCCTTGACCAAACTGACTGCATTGCAACTGGGTATGCAGGCTGGATCATCAGTTGTAGTTAACCTCAGGTGCTTCAGAGAAGGTGCGAGATTGCGGTAGTCAAACGTGGGATAAGAGTCTGGTGGGGTCAAGGCCTGAATAATTATCCACATTGCAGATCTGGGTATTGACTGGGTCTTGTTCATTATATATAAGCCTAATCTCTGTTTAAAACCTGTTCCGAGTCTCTTCATTTGAAGAACAAATATATGAGAGCAAATACATTTCAAGAAATGCTAATAAAAGGCACAAAACCATCATTGCCACCTAGTATTTGGAGGAAAACACAACCACAAAAAGTTGAGTGATGACTATAGGTGTAGCAGGTGGTGGAATAAATGTGGTGTCTACAAGTATTGATATGTGAATGAATGAATAAAAACACTAGCTGCATCTTGTGAATAAAGTCTGTGACTGTCTGAACTGCTCCAGAAACACCTTATTCTTCGTATGAGTATACAAACCAAAAATATTACCATTTTCAGGTTTATGAATTTTAAATGAACCCTAAAATTAACACTTGTATCACAGGGAAAAAAAAAATCCACATTTCAAAAATCAAAGAAGGAAAACATGAAGCTGGTCTTATTGACTGTTTTATAAAGAAATTGAGAAACTCACTTTACATACATTCACTTTTTGACATCTTTAAATGGTAATTTCTTCTTTCAAATGTCTTTTCATTCTGTGTCTTCATTCTTCTTCTTCAAAACCTCCCTTTCAAGCTTCTGAAGATATGTGATTTTTTTCTTTAGTATCAGGGAAAATGGTTTGGAGTATTATCAGTTAAATGTATGGAAGTCAGGCTTCCTCTTGAGTTAGGGGTGTTGGAAGGGGAGAAAAGATTCAAAGTCAACTACAGCAAGATGATTTTAATCCGGCAGTTTGGCAATGTGAAAGTCTGTAATTTTACCCATATGATTCTTTTAGTCCTCTTGTGCTAGCATTTTCCTTATCTCATAAATACGGCATAGCATAATGGGGATTTATGAATGATCCTTCATTTAAAAAAAAAATTAAGCGTTTCTGGCTGCTGACATATTTAAGGCTGCTGCTTCTAAAATTCATTTCAAAGGGGAGTTGTAATCTGACTTCTAACTCCAAGTAAATTGTGAAGCATCTAACCGTGGTCCGTTCCTCCAGAAGGTCTGGTACGGTAGTAGCCGGCTACAGGAAACTTTTGACTGCTGAAGCCTAGAGCAACTATGCAAAAGGATTGCTGTTGCTCAAAATACACATGTTGGATTTCAGACTATATTCCTTCAAGATGCTTGTAACCTTCTGCATGAGAATATGCTTGTTTCCTCATACTCTACTCTTCAGCCTTTCACCCAGGAAAGCCATGTAAGTAGGAGTGGAGCAGGTAACTTAGTAGTAATTTGGTTTTTCCTTCAGAATTGCTCAGGTCCAACCTACCACCCCCTGCACGCCAAAGGTCTGCTGTGGGTATTGGCCTTCTTCATCTGCTTCTTTAAGGTCATGTTTCTGTGGTGACCCATGGAGCAAAAAATGACCTTTTTCTCTGCTGTGACAGTGGAAGGGCAGCTGTAGCCATTAGGTATGAGCTATTTGGTGGCAATGGAGTGTTTTGGGTAATTGCACTGACAGCTACTAGACTCTGCCATACCAGCTGTGGGATACAGCAGTGTGGGATCCAGACTTGGGAAATTTCGAAGCAGGTACTGTTGTCATCTGAAATCTGAACAACTGCAATTATGTTGTGACAAGTGATAAGAATTTTCTATTTCAGGAAACATTTGTTTACACTTTGGATGTGTTGATCAAAAGCTCTGGGGTGAATCACAGTCCTCCTTCAGGAAGAATTTGTGTCTAGACAGCAGGGTATTCCTTGTGCTCAGCAGTGAGTACAGCGAATTTGCCATTGTCTGATTTTGAATTACGAGGAATGGTTCAGGTCATAATTATTGATGCACTGTTCTTTCTTGTTTGAATAAACATTATGTTATTGCATGTCTAGAGTATATCTTAATTGTAGAAACTCTACATTCTATTAATATTAATTACCTCTGCTTCAATATTTAAAAGTTGGGGATGGAGTTAGAATAAAAGCCTTTGAGAAAACCTTTGTTTCTAATTGTCAAATGGCCAGTGGATTCAACAGAGGTACACAGCTACCCTGTGGAGCATATGGAATTGGGAGTAAATAGATTGTGGAGGTTTCCGTGCTTTGTTCCCTAGAGTTAGCTAAAATATTCCCTTGCCTTTTCCCAACGTTGATGAAATGGGCTGTTCAGATCTTCTGATCTTATGTAGCTTGGTCAAGATTGTGTGTGTGTGTGTGAAGGACAAATCATAATCATCATCTTACAGTAACTCTTTTAAAAAAAAAAAGTCCTTGAATATCATTGAGTAACATGTTAGTTTAAAGTGAACCTTATATTGACTGTCAGCATCCAGTAAGAAATTGGTCATCTATCGAAACAAGTATCTCCCTCTACTCTGCGTTTTTGCTCCATTCCAAACTGTATTGCTTATCCATCAGTCTCTCCCAAAACGATGTTCTCTATTGCCATCACGCCTGTCTATCTCTGGTGCAAGTTTGACTGTCTCAACTTACCTGTCATGGCTTATGGTTTCCCAGGGATGCTTGTACCATTCAATCTGTGCAAAACACCTCTGTAAACCAGAAATGGTATGATGGAAGTAAATTCATCTTTCCATTGGCTTTCACCAGTTGTGAGAAGTTGTCATCTTGTTGCTTCCAAACTTCTCCAGATTAACTCTCTCCTCCTCCCTGCTCTGTGTGGATCTTTAATGTAGTACAGTGATGTGCATTTTTAAAATTAAATTACCATGCAAGGATATAATGCGTCTTATTCTGAATATTAAGTGATATTATGAAGCATAGGAAAGGGCTTTATGGAGTTGTGATGCAAAGAGTGCCATAATTGATTCCAGTCAAATTCAGCTGTTTTGCTCGAATTTTTCTTTTTTTAAATCCTCTGCTTTTTGAAAAAAAAAGACTGCTGTTGTAGTCAGCAGTTTCATCCGCTTGAAGTATAAAGCTACTACGTTTCATAGGTTATGATGTCTCCTATTTCCAGACAGCAGCACATTAACATAGCACTATTGTTTTCTGGGCAGTGCTAATGATTGACACACACACACAAAAAGTTGTCCCGCATGTGCACAAAGCTTGAAGAACAGTGGCATGTGCCATTCCAGTAGGAAAGAGCATCTATTTATTTTCACTGGTGATAGCAGATGTACAGTCTGCTTCCCAGGATAGTAGTTGTAAAGGAATAACACATTCATAAATGCTGTGAAATGGTTTTTGATACTTTGCAGTCAATTGTAGTGGAAATGAAGGCACAGGTTTGTGACTCTCTTGTTCTGAGGACACCCCAGAGGAGGACATGAAGCAAAATCCAATGGATTTATCAGGAGTTTTTTCATGGGTTTCATCAGTGGTCATTGGGTCAGCCCCTAAAACTGAGTTTTGTTTTCCTGCAGAAAACCAAATTTTGAACACAACAACATGGGAATAAGACTGGCTTTTCACTAGCATTAGTTATTCTGGTTTTAAAGTTTAAGGAAATAAAGTAGATTGGTGATTATCTATGTACCTGCTCAATCTATTTCATAATGAATTTTGAAATAATTTGGAGCACAACAATGACAAATACTTCACCCCTTCAGAGAGACCTAATGTACTTTTCAGGATTGATGAACAGAGCGTGCACTTTCTGACATCAGCCTATTCCCTTGAGTGAATTTTAAGTTGCATTGTATTCACACTGGGGCCATCTTCTGGTCAGTTTGCTGTTATAAATAAGCACGCTATTTAGAATTGCATGTAATAGAAAGTGTGCATTAGAAACATTTATGGTATCTACCATAAGTGCTAATTAAATTATATGGTGAATGTGTCTCACTGATTTAAATATGTTGAACACTTCACAATATTGTTATAAATAAATGAACATATGCTCTCTTCTCCCTTGCCACCACTCTCATTATCCTGTTAAGCACCTTAATTTTCATTGACTCCTCTGTAAGGAGGGAAGAAAAAAAATATCAAAATTCAAAGCTTCAACGAGAATTCTGGCAACATATATTACCTTGTGTAATCTTTCCTTTTTTTCCTGATCAGTTTGACCCACTGCAAAAAAAAAATTAAAAAAAAAAATCTCTGCTGTATACAAAGCAGTGATAGATCTTGCGTGCAAAATTTTAAATGAGATCTAGTAGTTAAATCGCTGAATTCCCCCCCATCTACCTAGTTTTTCTTTCTTTTAACTCTCATGAATGGAGAGCTAGTTAACAAAACAAAGTTATTTTTATGACACTGTGCAGAGAAGAATGTTCCCCTTGGTCTTAAAAGCTACTTGCAAGCTTTTAGAAGGTCACAGGCATGTCAGTGACAATCTCTTACCTTTCTTTATCATCCATGGAAAATACCTAAGTGCAAAGCTATTTTCAGTCTTGTAATATGTCCTCTGCTATGTTCTGTCTGTTTTCTGCCCCACAACAATTGTTTTCTCTTTGTAAAACCAACAGTGAATGATCTTGCAAAACTAAGAAGCCAGCCTATACCAGATTGAGGTATTCATACTTGTTGAAAGCACAACACTTTTTTTTTTCCCCAAACGTGCAATAGTTATAACCTATCGTTTCTTCCTATATATTGTCATCTGTGCAGTTTCAGCAGCATAACCAGTTCTTCTGCGTGACAACTGTCTACAGGTTAAGGTGTTTATTAATCGCTTTCCCCGTAGCTTGTACTGGAGCCAAAGCATAAAGAACTTGATGAAGTGATTCCTGCCTCCTCTGTGCTTCGGGTTCAGCCATTATTGCCAACAGTAGCTGAAAGAAGTTAAAGATTGAGGCTAATTATACAGACAAATGGCTTCAAGATTAAGATGGTGATGATGATTATTAATATCTGTAATTACAAGTGTTAATTCAGTAAGGATATTACAGGTGATATGCTCTGCCCTTGGCCCAGGAAAATACTGATAGAGCACAAATAGTAAAATCCCATCAGTCATTGTTTGAAGAAAGGCATCAAAATGAGGCTGATTCTGAATGTTCAGCCCTACTCACTAGGGATAGTATGCTGTCATTAAAGCCTATAGGGGAATCCCTTATGGATCGGTTTGTATCTTGGCTGCAGAACACTTCGAGTGCAACTGCAGACTTACTGCAGGAGGCAGAAGGCGGCAAAACCCTGCACAGCTGGATAAGGTCCATCTAGATTTCAGCTTTCTGCTTTTCTGTCCCTTTCACCGTCCATTTTCCTTTACAGTTCTCTTGAGCGCTGCTGCTGCTGCTTCTCTCCTGGTGTCAGAGCTCTGTTTTCTTGGCCTTGTTTCTCTACCCTTTCACATCTTGTTCTCTGTCTCTGCCTTATGGCCAAGAAGCCACAATCCAGGCTGCCACCCCAGCCTGTCATCTCTAAAAGAGCTTTGCTTACATTTCGGATGTCTTCCCCAGTACATCTGAGGTCAACTGTCTTGGTTATTGTTTCTCTCCATCACTCTACTCTGCGCTTACTTGCACGTTGGGATGTCTTGCAAGTGACTGCCTACTAGCATCATCTGACCTGTCTTCTGATTGTATTCCTAAGTAATCCTGAAAGGAGGTCCCGCAGTGGGGAGGTATCGGTGTATCCTAAGAGTCCGTGCCTCCAAGTATCGGTAGCACAGATTTGCTTTATGGGAAGCCGAAACGTGCTGTAGCCTGAAGGCAGCTGCTATCAGCAGATTCGATTGGCTGTTGCAGGAACAACAATAGCCAAGACGACTGTTCCATGACTACAGGTGAGGGAACACAGATCTCTGGCAGTGTATTTCCAGTCCTGTTTTATCAGGTATGAAGCCTTGGAAAGCAGGGGCAACAGAGTGAGGTGCCGGTCCCTTCTACCTTCCAAAGGTCCTGAATGGCCCAAACCAAAAAAATACAGATGCGTTCTGGATTTTTGAGTGAACTTCCGTGGTCAGAATTAGATTTTACTGACTGAAGGTGAAAACCTTGTTATGTCATTAGCAAAACGTCAAGAACTACAGAGCTGTGCAGAAGGAATTTAAGATTTTTAGCGTGAAAATTCATGTTCCCTTTGTCCTCAGTTTCACAGTTCCTTACCAAAAAGATGAAAACTCTGTTCTTATCTCCTATGGGATGGTCCTGCTGTAAAGGCAAGACCTGGGTTTTTTTGCAGCTTATAGCAATCATTTTGCAGGGATAAAAAATAAATTACACCATCCCAGCTTTCATTTCCGCACTGTCTTCTGTAGCTAGGGTCTAAGAAGCACCAATGATCACATTATCTTTTAGGCTCAGTTAACACAACAGCTGTGTTCCAAAACAAACAAGAAAAAATGGCCGTACTTGATAATGCATTAGTGAAATAATACTGTGGAGGTGCAGATTATAATAATCAGGACCACTGGAAAATTATGGGGATTATGGTTGTTTTCCAGTGTCTGTATATTTTTTTCCAATTCACATTGTCATTCCATCGTTACGTTGGGCTTGCTCGAGTTTTACCATTTAATGGAGTTCTGGGTTTGGGATTTCTTTCAGATTCCAAGTCCCTTGTTCTTGATTGTTGCCTCTTAATTTTTCAGTGCTATTGCTGAATTGTGTTGTTAGAAAGGTTTTTTGCCTGTTGCAAAGGCACATCTTTCCAAGGAACAAATTGCCAACATAAGCATAAGGTGAACTTTGGGGCATTAACTGAACAAAACATGGGGGGATGGGGGGTTATCCCACAAAGCAGAGGACAGGACAAATTTCTATACAGGTAAAACATTTGCAGAATATCTGAGGCATAGATGGAATTCTGAGGGTGTTTGTTACAGGGTGCCTGGAAGCAATTGAGAAGATGAGGAAAGGAAGAGAGAACTGAAGCTCTCAAAGCGGTGGCAGTTCGCTAGCACATATTATCTCAATAAAAACTTAGCAGTATGTTTGTGTGCGTGCATGCACATGTGGATATAATGCAGTGGAGACTTAAGCAAACAGTATCGTACAAAACGGTAGTATAGGTCATTGATTGCTAGATAATACTAAAAAGAGAAGCATCTTTACTTTTTAAACACTGAAAAAAAGAAGAAAAAATGGCCGTTACCTTGTAAAGGAACTCGTAATTCTCTCTACGTGTTGCTTTTCCTGTACAGCTGTGTGTCGTTTCTTGCAATTTTGGGGACAGCTGAGGAAAATCTCCATGTTTGGCTGTTGTACAGGTGTCTTGCGGTGTCAGGCTTGGTGCTAGTGCTGTCAGCTGTTAGAACAAGAGGAGGAAAAATGGTTCTAAAGCCCTGGGGGTTAGGAAGGACCCAAAATCTTGTGGGCCTACTCTCCTCAAGCTAAGAGCCACCTGTCTCTCTGAGAAGAAAGTAATCTAGGTGGTGTAAAAGATGTCTGCATACAGCTAAAAGCAGTAAGGAGGGATAATCAGATAAGCAGCAGTAGCAAAGTATAAAACCAAATGAGCATCAGACAAGCAGTAGCAGAATTAAACCGATCTGTGCATTGATGCCCACGACCCTTTTGTGTGATTTCTGTTATTCCCACAAATACCTTGCAGCAAACAAAACAGCAGTGTTAAGAGCAAGGTAAGGTTTTTCACACGTACCTATGCAGCTTACAGTAGAATGGCAAAAGCAGAGAGTTAGTAAGATAGAAACGTCTAAACAGGTAGTTTGTTTCCAAAGCAAAACACACTATTATTCTGTGGGTTTTTTTCTGGCTAGAATCATAAAGTGGAATGAAAGGCATTTAAAAAAAATTATTTTAATGAATTCCATGTGCTTGTATCAAGACTACTCTAAGCTACGATGCTTGTATGCTGCAGTGGGTCCCTCTGAAAGACTCTGGTTGAGTTGTTTTTTTCCCACTGGGATCCGGAGGCCCTTTAACATTGTTCTATAAGTCATTGTTCATGACCCAGCGGAAAAATGCTGGTGTACACCAATTCATACCCTTATGAACACAGTTTAGGAACACTTGCCCGTAAGCGCTGAGGGGCCAAATCTGCTAACAGAAGCACGCAAGTACGAATTATAAAGAATTCAGATCTTCAGTTGAACAAAACCATATGGACTTCCACAAGTGGAAAAAAAGATGAGATTACAGTGTTCACTATGTAATTTACAGTCTGGTTTTAACAGGCCAGTGTTGTCTTCAACCTTCTTGCCTGCCTGGAAGCAGCAAAGGTTGAAAGCAATAGAAGACAGTTGTTGCAGAATGATTTCCATGCTGGTATCTCCATTTCCTCCACCACCACCCTGGCTGAAAAGATGTGGATGAGCGTTGCTACCTTCTTCATCTCCGCAAAAGCAGGGAAATACTGGGGTCCTGTCTTGTCTCGCACTTCTGGCTCTGACACGGTGCCCGCTGCTGCGGTGCCTGAGCTTGCCAGCAGTGCCTTGAGAGATGTCGCTGGCACCTATCATAGGGTGCTTTGCTCTCTTCTCTTATCTCTGTTTGCCTGAGCTTTATTAGATTTCTGTATGGTATACATGGTATATATGTCCAGTTCATTGAGGCAGGTTGAAATACAGTTTTCTCTTGGAAGTCTGCAGAAAGCGTTGAAGCTTGTGATAGAGTGGAAAGTGTTGATGCTGCGGGGTTCTACTTCACAGCCTTGTAAAGCCCCTCAAGGAAGTCTGTCTCCTGCACAAATGAGATTTACCCTTTCCAAAGACAGTTTCTCTGTGCTTGAGGAGTGGCACCGCCTGTGATCCTCCTCTCAAGTTTTACATGCTACCACCACTCCTGGGTATCTTTCTACATGAGCCCCTATTTGCATCCATGGCCTAATGAATCTCAGATCTTCATATTGTACCTTGCAAGTGCTGAGATGGTGGAGGATGGCTGCTGCAGGGTATAATTTCCTCTGCATATGTAAAACAGGTGAGCAGCCTCCAGCCAGGCTGAAAATTTACAGCAAAAAATCTTCAGCAGTGAGAGCACTTACTTGTTCCTAGTGCCAGAGACATGTGGTGCCATGATCGGATACTTCTTGTTTCTAGAAATAATGCATCTCTTTTGGTAACAATTGTGAAAAGTGGCCTTTTTAATGTGTTGCTTGTAGAAACGAGAGAAAACGCGAAATTGAATATTCTTTTTAGTTTCAGCAATGTGATGAAGAGCATTGAGCACCATTTTCATGTTTTACAGTCTGTATAAACTCAGCATAGCCCGTGTCTCTAGCTTAGCATGCTAAAATTATAGCTGTAACGTATATGGAAACATTTATTCATTTATTTGAATGTACTTCTCTGTTTCCCAAGAGAAAGGATTTTTGAGCAGGCTTCGCAGCTCACCTTGATTCAGCCCTCACTACGTTCATTTAGAAACGTTTGCTGCGCCGGACATTTCAGCTTCTTACAGTCTGGGTTTGCCTGCTGTGGATATTGCCCTGGTTGCATGGATCATTGAACAGAGAACAGATATGCCCTTCGTTGCTCTCCTCTAATAATCAGTAGGGAAGTTGCAGCTTATGTTTCCCTGTAATGAGGTTCTCAAAAAACCAACCAAACAAGCAAACAAAAAACCTCTTTGTAGCTCATGGGAATAGACGCTCTTTGAATTGTCTTGCTGACCCATTCTCATTGTAAGTGCTTATGATTTGAGTCCCATAGTGTTTGATCATGGAATGGGCTCACGATTAAAATTTGCATCTCTGCTGTTTTCACTTGCTTATCACTGGGTGTTTACTTTCATCCACTTGAAACCTGCAGACTCCAGTTTTCATGCCTAAGAAAAGAAAACATGGAAAAGCAAGGCTAATACTTGTGCACACTTGAACTTACGAACGTCAAAGACCTCTTATACTTCTTTTTTGCATCCAGTATTGTCCCTGTCCCTCAAGAACTTCATATAGGCTTGGTGGCTCTGATGATATGATCTCAAACAGCAAACATTAAGTAATAGCTCTAATGAAATCTCATCAAGCAACTGATCCCTAAAAGGTATCTTCTTTGGTAAGTGCATGTAAAAATAATCAAGTTATAAATCAAACAAATTAGTTGCTATCTATTCCTTTGATGTTATTGTGCTACTGATAAACAGAAAATCCTCAAGAACTGGCATGTCATTTTAAGTCTGTGTTTCCCCTTCAAAAGAGACTACACCTGGCTTATTTCAAATAATGAAGAAAGGTTGCTTTTATGGGCATCTTTGTGGTGTTCTACACTGTTGTATGAGTGACTTAAGGCACCATGTTTGTCATTCAGACCCATACAGAATATATCCCTGGCCTCTTCTGGAACAACCGTCTCTGTAATGGTAAAGGTATCTGCTCTAAAGTAAAAGAACTCAGATAGGACAAATGAAACCTTAGTATGAGATCGCATCAGAAATCAGTGGTGCAACCATCAGTAGTCAGCCTACGTTTCTGCCACTCGTGTCTCTTTCCTATTCAGCTCATGGGACAATTCAGCTCAGGCTGTCCGTACAAAATTGCAGTGGACTCTGTCAATATTTCTGTGACTTCAGAGTGAGGCATTTTTACTAGCTGTAGAGCGAGGAAATCTAAGATAGTGTTGGAATTGCTCTGGATGGGCAAGTGCAGAATTCACTCGCCCGCAGTGCATTTAGTTGACGGTAGCTTTCACTTTTGAGGTCGCTCTCAAAACTTTCTCTCCTTCAGGGATATATGCATTGGTCTCGCTTAACTTTAGCAACAGTCTCTAAAACCACGTCAGTTTGAGCTATATAGATGGCTTCTTATAGCAGTAACCTTTTTGCACTGGAAGACTGAAAACATTTTTCCTTTTTAACAGTTTCAGTGGCTTTTTAAATGGTTAGCAGTGAGAATTTTATACCACTGGACTTTAAGGTGTCATTCCAGACTGAAGTTACCTAATAAGATAAGTAGACCTGGCTTGGTCCTCTCTGGGAAGACCCCAATTCTGGGGTCGCCGTTAGATGCAAGCACCCTCATGTTTCATGTTTGTACTAAAAAGCAGTGACATCTCTGATTCTTTCTTGCTGAGGGGGACTGACAAATCCATCTGGCTCTACGAAGGTCTAGCTTCCCTGTACTTCAGGGACAAATAAACAGAATAAGGTATAATCCTGGCCACAAAAATGGTTTCTAGAGGAGCCATGATATTGGTCTCTGGAATCAGTGATAATAAGCATGCCAGCTCCAATACTGAAGTAAAATTTAGTTTATGGTATTGTTTGCCTGTTCTGGAGCCTTGAACTGAAGGACAGTAGATAGTCTGGGGAGGGTGTGTGTGTCTTTTTGCCTTTTTTCCTTTTTTCATTAATCAAGACCCTTACCTGGACGAGGGCACATGTAGAAGGGCCCTATAGCCATGTCTGCGATGTATTATACGAGGAGATGAAACAGCA
>JAVKLA010000054.1:17520007-17541690 GCA_034782735.1 Sagittarius serpentarius | reverse complement strand
ACTGAACTGAAAACACAGCGCTGTACCAGCTACTAGGAAGACAATTAACTCTATCCCAGCCGAAACCAGGACACCTTTTTTTCAGATTCTCTCCCCCATCCCACTGGGTGGAGGGGAAGTGAGTGAGTGGCTGCGGGGTGCTGAGTTGCCGGCTGGGGTTAAACCAAGACACCAAATTGGTTGTCTTTGTAGAAACGTTTTGGGGAGTACACATTACTAGAAGCTCTTGATCGTACTGGGTAAAATTAATCCAACATGTTTTGAAACCATGATGTTGATGGTTGTCTGAGCCTGAAACACTGTTGTAAGCAGCTACTGAGAGGTGCATATCGGCAAACGCAATAGGTGGTTGATTGCTGCTTGGCAGGCAAAGTGTGTTGATACTCAAGAATATGTGAAGAACAGCTTTCAAAGCTAAAATTGTATCATTAATAAAGATAAGTTGCTCATCCCTCTGTAGTGTCTTACATTTGTGACATCAAGTTCTTGGACGTTAGGCATTACAGGCACCTCTTATGTCCCGGGAGACAATTATTGCACAAGAATTGTACCTCCTGAAGGATGCTAATCTGCTAAGAAAAATCCTGCCTTTAATAGAAGGGTTAAATGAAAAGAGAGGAATGTCTAAATTCTTGTGATGTAGTTAAAAATATAATTGTGGCAGTTTATTTGTATTTTTAAGATGAAGCAGGTACATCAGATGCCTTTTACTTCAGAACATGGTGCATATAAACTGAGTACTTTTGTGCTCTCTATTAAATTTAATTCACATTAAATTTATTTTGCTTTTAATTAACAACTCGGCTAATGAGGATCCAAGCAATGAGCAATATTCATTTATTTATGCTACCAAGTTTGCTCAGGCCTTCTCAGGTTCTTTTTGGTGCTGCCCCGAGATTCACCTAGTTTCACTAGAAACCTGCCAGAAGAAAACTTCAGTCGGGCTCTGATCTTGAGCATTATTCTTCCAGTCCGTGGTGAAGCAGCTTATGTTAGGAGTAGGCTAAACTGTGCCTTCACTGAAAGTGCTCCCAGTCAGGTTGTGAAAGGAGCCCAGCAGGAGAGCTGTGTGTATGAGGCAGCCGGTGATGAACGGCATACACCTCGTGGTGTCTCAGGTACTTTACTGTTTGGCCAAATCAACCCGCTGTACTAAATCAAAGCCAAAGAATCACCAATCACTCTCCTACCTGTGACTGTCATATACAAATAATGCTACAGTTGAGCACAATGCTTTAATCAAAATTCATTTGTATTTCTTTTCTAGAAGCTGAGCTTCCACTTGCAGTTGGATTGACTCTCACTAAATGTTCTCAGCCGCCTCTGAGTAGCCAGCAAGCAAAAAGGTCTGTAGTAGCAAATGAGAGGTTTTGTTTGAGGAGCTGCTTGTTGAGAGTTTGGTCAAAAGGAGCTGATGTTTGACACTCTCGTAGCATATTGCATTATTCATAGCATCATTTTAATCTAGTAAAACCTTTATTTTTTTTCTTTTTTGTTGCTATTGTAACTGTTCCATTTCCCTGGTAAATGATTAAGCATGTACTTGTTCTAATTTTCAGTGCCTGCAGGTGGTAGTGAGCAGAGCTGTCTCTAGCCCTGCTCTGTAAACAATACAGGTATTATTCTTCATGAAAATCACAGTGTAGCTTTCTATAGCACAGAAAGTAGCTCTAGGCACTGAGCTTTGAATTGTGAAATAACTTTATAATTTAAATGTGGGCTCACTTTAACAAAAACAAGTACCACAGTCAGACTGGCTACTATAGCAAGAATATGTTCATTTTGGCCAAGAAGGCATCTGTAAGTTGTTGTGTACTCCTAGGCTGATAATTTCAGACCTCAGGTGGTTAATACCTGAAAACGTACTCAAATCAGCAACTCTTTTTCTGTATGTCTCCTCCAAACCTCGGTTTCTGGGGTTGCAGGGGACGGCTCTTTGTTGCTACATCGGTTCTGCTCACCAGCTTTCATCCAAAGAAAAAGGCTTCACAGCAATACTGTGTTGTACATTTCAGGGCTGCGCTGCTGTACTTTGTGTTGGGAACAAAGGAAGAAAATGTATTTGAACCTGGGACTATCTTTTAAATGCTTGGTAAGCTTGCAAGGCTGGTTATAATTAAACTGTCTCATAATGTCAGTAATTAAATATAACATTGGTAAAAAAAGAGCTTAATCTAAGAAGTATTTGTCGTCTTCACAATCAGTTTTGAAAACTGCTGCTTCGGAGTTGGGACGCCAGCCTTTCAGCTGCTAAATATGTGTATAAAACATACGCTCTAGACTATGAATGCAACTAAACAGGGATGGTTTGCTGGGCAACAAGCAGGTGAGGAGATAAGTGATATCTTGCATATAACAGCACTTCTGTATTTTGTAGCTAAGGCCTGATAAGTGCTTAAAGGTGACATTTGGTTTGATGAGACGGCTGAAATTACAATTTTATCCGTAGCATAACAAGGAATGGTAGGAAATGAAACTCAGTAACTACATGCATCAATTCTGTTTAAATTGAGATGTGTGTGGTCCAAATTCTCTTTTTATTGACATGCCTATAATCAGGGGTAGTAACTGCAGTATCATCAGCATATAGGAGTGGATGTGTGAGTGACAGGACAGGGTAGAGATTTGCAGTGCTGCTGCTTTGTGTTCAGTAGACAAGGTACTCCGTGGCTGTTCATCTGGCAATGCATGTGGATATTCATTCCTTGAGGTGAAGGCATTTCTGTGCCATACCTTTAGAACGTGCATTTCTTTATGACCATAGGAATGGTGCCCATTCTATGAAAAAATCAAAGCAGCAGTGCTTAAGCCAATGATAACTGGCCTTTCTCTAGAACAAGAGAAATTCTCTTGTTGTAACATAATTGAAGTATTAACCTCCTTTTTACCTTTCAAGGGACTGTGGGAGGGAGAAGAATGAAAAACAAAACTTCAAAATGCCTGTGCAAACATCTTGTTAATAGAACAGGAGCTTGTCCTTGTATTCGGTGTAGTAACTTTAGACCCTCGGTCCTTGTTTCTGTTAATGTTCATTAATCCATACATGAATTGCTTAGTCTGACGGTGGAGACGCATGAATAGTGAATGGAAATTGTGGACAGATCAAAGTGGAGTTATCAGTGGTGTATTTTCAGGTGAATAACAAATGCTCATGAGTTGAATAGGTTTAGCTTTTCACAGGGTGTCAACAATGGGGCCAAAGTGATTCTTATCACAATGTTTTAAAGAGACAAACTGATGTATAGTAAATTTCCATTTTCAAGAGGAATTTGCTGTGGCATTGAGACAACAGATCAGCAAATTATTGGAAGCAAGCAGTGCAAATTTATTGATGAATTTGCAATTCATTGCAAATTCAGCAGTATCTTTAGAGCACAAAGTTACCTCCACACGTGTCTCTGATATTGTTAAGTATCTTTAATGACAAAAATAAAGAAAACATGCTCTGTAAGGCAATTTGTTTTGCCTTAGTGCAAAATCATGCAATGCATTTTCCACCCAGTCCTATGTTAATTACTTGTCTGTTCTATATATATACACATAGTGTTAGTGTTACTCTTACAAATAGACAGCAGAGGTTTTTCTTATGATAGTCGGTCAGATCATTCCACCTTGAGTATTGAGAGTGGAAGACTTCATGGAAGACTTCATATGATTTGTTGCTTTATTCAACTGGAAAAGGACGTGGAAATAAAAAAGGGTACATTGTTATTATTATTATCATCATCATCACATTGCCTCCTCTCGCTCGTGCACACTCACTCTACAGGAGCGCTGCCTCTCCCATTTTGGGGTAGAAGCAGAGAAGAGCTCATCTGTCTTCTTTGTTGCTTTAACATCTTTATTACAGAAGTAAGATTTTAAACCTTACTTTCTATTTTCAGAGCCATAGCATATGTAATTACTAATGCAGGTCAGGGATATTTTGTGGTCAAGAAAGTAAGAACACCCTGTAATCCAAAAGGATAAGAATCGTGAGGAAGTGGAGGTTTGTAAATTCCCCTGCTCACCAAACTGCTTGCTTGGGGTGGGATCAAGTGTTAAATTTCTGTATGAGTGAATAAGATTTTTCCACCTTTTCTTGGCTAATCCCAAAATGCATAAAAATCTTATGTCCTTTAAGGGGCGGGGAGAAGAGGCTTGACACTGTCGGAGAATCATGGGCACCGTAAAATGAGGCTAGAACGGAAATTCTGAAGGCACTGTAAAAGGCAAGCAAGGCGTATCATTCATCGATCAAGTCTCAGGTGTTTCCCTACTTACCTCGGAAGGGCAATACTTCGTTCCTATCCACAACCCACCAGGCAGTTGCTGGTATGCAGTGTTTTCTGAGGTGCGTTGCAGTTATTCCTTTGAGAAATTAAATGCTGCTTAAGAAACTCTGTGTAAATGTAAGGTCTTTCACCAGATTTCAGGAGCCTTTTGAATATCTTTATTTGACATAACATGCTACTACATAGAAAACATGACTCAAGCTTACAAGGTGTAGGAATGAGGATTACAAACATGACAAGAGGGATTAGCCCACATAGAGAACAGATGAAAGTCAATATTTGTATCGTGGGACTAAAGTAATGATTTTTGAATATCATCTGCTACTAATGGTCTGTTGCTGCATGGCTTCTAAAAGTCCTGGCAGTTCAGCAGAGGTATTGACTGTGTTCAGTTTGGTTTGCATTGAAGTAGTCACGCTCCAACTACTTTATTTCCCATTATCCCTTTCTTTTTTTCTTTTTTTTCTTTTTTTTTTTTTCTTTTTGCATTAGTGAGTGGCAGTTTATTGAGATCTTTCTTTTCTTCAGACACTTAGTAGATCTAGGAACATTGACAGAAGAAAGAGCCATTAGGAAGGTTCACACCAGTGAGCCATCTCCAGCTGCTGTACCTTTACGGTAACGAGCAGATTGTTAATAACTTGCTGCCCCTACGTAGCTCTGGCAGACTGTACGATTTGGCTTTGTGCTGCGCTTTGCTGGACTATATCGGAACTCGCTGCCTTTTTCTCAAGGACCAAAACATGCCAAACAGATGACTGTGTTAGCTTTCCTGAAGCTAACAAAGGAAAATAGCCTGTTCTGTGTACGGTACTGAAAATGTAGGCTGTGCCTCATTCATTATCAGTTGTAAGCACTTACTGCTGTATTTAAATACAGCATATATGCCATAGCTGTATGATCAGACTCCTTGTTCTTTTCCATTATGCACCTGCAATGTGCGGACACGTATCAGTTACACTCCAGCTCTATCAGATAGATATCAGCTGGGTCAAGACCAGATTGCTGTGGCATGACCTTTGAATGACCGTACTGACTCACAGCAGATGCATTAATCATGAAAGCACACGCGCTTGTGCCTCTCTGTAATGATAGTATTTACGACTAAATATTCGTATGAAGGCTCTCTATGCCGTGTAGCTCCCTGAGCTAGGTAACTCGCATTCATTCGCAAGTATAATACTGTCTCACTTGCAAGAGAGGCACTGAAGATGAAAGCGAGTCTTCAGAGCTGAGCGTAGCACGCTCCCCGTGATGAGGTATATGCAGTGAAGTAAATGGCTGTCTTTGTAGAAACCGTTTGTGCACCTAGGCTGCCATAGTAGCCCCCAGTGTATATTTTTAGTATTAATGTAGCATTTTTAAAGGTCTGCTCTCTATGAAGCAACTTTTCTTTATCCCCAATATGCTTTTTTTGGGGGGGGGGGGCGGGTGGGGATATCAACCTCTTATTCCCCATAGCGCAAGCTCTTCGATCCAGCAATGCGTATGTTACGGTAACTGAAATCTTGTGACCTCTGAAAGTCCCACTTGTGAAATATAATATCATGAACTTGCTGTGATATTTTCATTATTTGGATAAAAATCCCACTGGTCCAGTAAGATTTCTGCCTCAGTAAGAACCAAAGAAGTGCCCATTAGTTCCCACCAGTGCACAGTATATCTGAAGGAGGAGTAAAAGCACGGTCAGCGTCTGTACCAATGCTATAACTTTTCATAAACGCACCACCTCTGGGGTCACAGTTGGGCTCATCCCTCCTCCTTCTAGACCAGAATAAGAAGGGAACGCGTTAATAGGAAAGCAGGAAAAAAACTAAAGGGAAAGGAGAGGAAGGAAAAGGGATTGCTCAGATGGGAGGCAACTCCATGGGTCACATCTCCATGGCAAAATTGAGCCTTCCCAAGATCAGCGGCTGGTGCCTGGGGTTGTATGTAGCCCCACTGCTAGTCACACCTATGCTTGCCTGTGTGTTGCTCAGGCTTCCAAAGCATGTTGCGATCTTGGAAGCGAAGACACTTCAGAGACTTCTTGGTGCTTTCTGGAAGGAGGTGTTTAGCCAGCAGAAAGCTTGATTGTGAGAAGGCACTCAATAAAGTGCGCTCACTGCAAAGTAGTTAGGTAAGCAGATTGATGTTAAAAGCTGGTTTGCATGAAAGATAGTCGTACCTGGGGGATGAAGAGCACTGCTTATTGACATTGTTTACATCTAAACAGGGGTTGATGGGGCTAGGTCTGTACTGGAAGGTCTGCATTGTTTGGCACCTTAGCGGATATGAAAAAAAAGCAGATTCCTGGACCAGTGAGCTCCTCCATTTTCTGTTGCACGTAACCTACCAAGACTCGCTGAATTAGTAGGTTTGAGACTGAACCTCGAAGTTTCCAGAGCCACTGAAGTCTCTTTCATTTCACCAGAGCATCCGTGCCAAAAGAACATCAGACTTTTAGTAAAGGAGTGCTTACCCTCTATTACTAAAATATCCTCTGAAGTGGGTAATTCAGGAGACAGCTGCATTGCTTGATATAAAAGCAGCAATGTAAGTGTCTCTTGAGTGATGTTCTTGCATTTTTAGTAATAAAGAAACTGGCCTAGGAGAGAGGATGGAAAAGAGGGAACGCTGCTGAAGTTTATATGCAGACCTCTAAGTTTCATTAGCAGCATCAATTTCAGACAAAGCTTGTCAAATATCCTGAAAATTCACCAACTCTCTGTGAGCAGCTTCACTGAAACCCAAACTGTAGATGCAGCTTTGATTTGAGTTCTTTTTCATTCACGCACGCTTCAGACAGATTATAACTCACCCATGTCAAACAAACACGAACAGACTATGACAGCAAAATCTTGCACCTTTTAGAAATAAAGCCAGGTTTCTTTCAGCTGTACTTTGAACATCTTTGTATAAATGCAGAAGACTGTTGAAAACATCGTAACAAACCTGGCACACAAGGACAGGCTTTAACACCCTAGACGCTGTTTTTGAAAGGTCTTCATCTCAAGTTATATTGCTTAAGGAGGCAAACGTAATGATATATGATAGAAGATATGGAAGAAATTAAAAAAGCTTTTGTTAATGCTCTGTGTAACGTGCATATCTGTGTTACTTTTTTGGTCTTGGCTCTTAAGACAAATGAGTAGTTAAATCACTCTGTGGGTCAAGCCATCTGGTGAAACTCTAGGAAAGAACCGTATGTGTTGATTTGCTCAGTTCAAGAGACCAGACAAACAAACAAGAAAAGGGTATAAAGAGCCTGTCCTGATGTGTGCTGAGTGAAGGCTAACAAGGAGGTGCAGGCAGGAATGCTGAGAGCGAGCTGAATTTGTGTCTGTGTATATCAGGATACCTAACGGATTATGATAGCTGGTAAATGCAGCATGTATGTGGATTCATTGGTTTCTTATGACATACTTTTTCTTTTAACTCTTTGCCTGTAACACGGAATAACACAGAGCGTTCTGAAAGCTAACGGGTGTCCAGTTTTCCCTCATTGTTGCCCCTAAGAGAACGCGAAGGCAAGTAGTTGTTCTAAGGTTAGCTGCTTGGGGGCAATCACAGCCAATCTCCATGGACCTGGAAGCCCAAAACCATAGACCTGAGGGGGAACGGAGAGAGGTGATACTGGCAAGACAGGGGTGGCTTTATACCTGGAGGCACTAATAGGAGGGAGGCAAAGATTTTAACCATAAATAATGGCACCGAGGTTTTCTTTTAAAACCATAGTGAGCTGCAGTTTTACTCTGAATTCAAAGATTATGAAAGGAGGCCTGTAATAATAATTAGTTTGACTCAAAGCATGGTAATTTGTGCAAAGTGAGCATAAAATTTAGACATTGAATCACACCTACTATTCAGTAGGAGAGGATGTTTCATTATGTCAGGGCAACTCCATACATCAGCTGATAGGGCCCAGAATATTCCTCTTGACAAGTGTATCTCATTCTTTTCAACGGCACACATTTATCGAAGAACTGAAGTTGGTCTCAGAGGTGGAACATCTTCATCTGACGCTTCAGCCTTTAGGGGTAGATCTCTACATACAATTAACACTTCTCTGGTGTATAAAACATAGCAACACAAGTCTAGGGTCAAGCATTTAGCTTCTTGCACCTAATCTTATTATCACTCTCATGGAGCATCTAAGTGGTGTAAAAAGCAAGAAGATGACGTTGCCCGTGGCTAAGTGCTTTACTGCAGATGGGCTTCACGCCCCTGGACTCACGCCATCAGAAATAAAGCGGCATGAAATTGCCCTTACTTCTTCACTTCTGGAACTCAGGGGATGAACTGACTAAAACAGCTCTCGCTAGTTTGGTAAGCCTAATTTCTATATAAATAGGCCTTCAAGCTAAATGTTTCACATTTTCGTGCCTGATTCATTGAGTATGATCCTTCATTGAAAGCTGTATGCAGACCAGAACAAGCATCATCAAATCAGCAGATGACATTTACAGTTTAAATTCAAACTTGTCACATTCAGATTATCTTTGATTTTGAGGGTTTTTTTGAATCTTGTGATCAGCTGCCACTTTAAATATTGTTATCAGCTAAGGACTACTATAAAAATCCTCTTATTCTTTCTTCAGTATCCTTGTCTTGAATCAGCTGCACGGACACAAAAAACTGAAGAACAAAACATGAATAAAAATTTAGTGTCCTCAACTAGGGAACACACAGTACAAAACTGAAACAGAATTAAGAATGGAATAAAAATTGGAAGGCAAATTCTTTTCTGCACCTTAATAAAGCAGAAATAGATTAAATAGAATGTTTATGAAGTACATGCAAATATATGTTAAGAAGAATTTTATTTATCATCTACTGAAAAGCATGTGTTTAAATGAAAGGTATGTTAGATTTGCTTCTACACCGCTTCTATAAATTTAAATGAAAGGTATGTTAGATTTGCTTCTACACCGCTTCTATAAAGCATCTTGTTTTTTATTTGGCCAACTTAGAGCCATTCTGACTTCCATTGCTTTCCAACAGATGAGATTCTGACATGTTATGCATAATTGTCTCTTAATTCCTCAAAGGAATTAATTTCTTTTTAAAGTAAAATGCAAAAAACTAATCAGGAAAATGTGCGAAAGCAGCCAAATTCATCTAGCCAAAATGTGTCAGCAGAAGGACCCCGTCTCATCTGTGACCAGATACATGGGTGATGCTTTTTTGTTGTTGTTGTTGTATACTTGAACTTAGAAAAATGTTACAGTGAAAAAGAATGGCCTGTTCTGAAAATCAAAAGTAATGAGGAAAATTGCAGATTTTGCCCTTGTGCCTGGTAAAGTGCTGCATTTAAGTACCTGAAACACTAAGGAGCGTAACGGTTTAGGAATTTCAGGACCTCCATTAATGCTATCATTTTATCGTTTTTCTGCAGATAGAAAATTATGATTGTCCTCTTAGTGGGACTCCAAGTTTCCATTTGAACAGAATCAGATTCTGATTCTGTTCTCTTCTGGTTGTGGGCTCTGGCTAACAATCCCTTATAAAAATGCTTTGCCTAATTTGAGGTTTCAGTACGAGGCTTTTGCCAAATAGTCTGATCTAATTAGTCCTTTCTAAAAGCCTAATCACGACAAGGCAGGTGTCTTTTTGTGTGTTGAACTGGTTGATTTAAAGCCTTGTAAGGAGGGTACAGTCATCTTCAACAAACTCTACTATATAGTAGAATCATACATTTTCCTTAGTGAAAGCAAAACTTTTCAGTAGCCATCCAAGCTAACTTCTCTCTCTTCAGACCATCTTTGTTGGCTTGAGTGCATTTGTCTTGGGCCACGGGGTGATGTGATATAGCCAACTCGTCTCACATAACTCACTGCCAAGTCCCAGAGAGTACAAGCCACTATCATTTTTAATGAGGAGACAGCTGGATGAGATGAGCCACAAGTACACTTCACTTCATCTTTCGATTTCCAAGTAGAGCCGCAAGATACTCCGTTACCATTAGGATTTTATGGAGGTAGCTAAGATGCACTTGTGTTGGAGAGAGCAAGCTGCCTCTTTTGCAGTGAAGCCCAAAGCATCGCCGTGCCTCTCTGCTGAGGGAGGGTTGCATACAACTTAGTTTTGCCGTTCAGATCTGGTCTCTCATATCCAAGAGCAGATGGCTGCTCCTGTTCTCCCAGTAAGATGGTGCTGTCTGCTTGAAAGGCCACGACAGAGCAACGCAAGCCTACTGCTACGCTCCCAAAGGGAAGGAGGAGAAGCAGTACGACCCTCGTACTTCTGCACCAGTTCTGCTGAATGGGGAGACAAAGTCAAAGTCTCGATTTGGTATCTTCCTTGTTCTGAGGGAGTGACCCCAACCCAGTGAGCACCGCAAGTCTCTCTGCATGAAGGGGCTTGCCAGGCCCTGAGGAAGGAGAGCTGTGAGAGCCTGGCCTTCCTTTGCACACCGAGTCCGGGCTCCCTCTCCCGGCGTTAGCTTACCCAGTGTTAGTTCCCCAGTTCACAAGTTCATCACCTTGGGAGGATTTCTGTGTCCATCTCTGCCCGCTGATAGCACGATGAAACTCAGCTGACAGACACCCAAGGACGGTATGTCTGATGGATTAGTTGCAGTTCAGTAAACTGCCAAGTATGTTTGCCCATCCGTAGAAGCAAGACGGACTCATTTAAACGGTTAAAGACCTCTGTCTGGAGGTGTTCTTCTTTCTCTTCAAGAGCATTTGACTCTCGCTGAGAACAGGCTGAATTTAGTTAACAATAGAGAAGAGTTGCCCACGGATGCAAGTTTGTTCATGTTTCTTCTGTTTCTCAGCCACTTCACTGAATTTCCTTGTAGGGCTAGCACGCTACTTGTGCTCCGTGCGTGCCTGAGTGCCTTCTGAAATGCTTACAACACTCGTTTTCCAGTTCCTCAGCCCGATCTTTCCTGATGCTTCCTCAGCGCCTTCCTGTGCTGGCATGTTTGGAAGCATCCTCCAGCCCTGACTGTGTACTGGCTGTTTCAGCCACCACATCTAGCAAGCTTCCTACTTCTAGCTGCTCCCACTTATGGGACCCTCCTGTGAGCTAGAGCTCTCCTGGAGATGTAGCAAAGTGACAGGTTTTGTCTTCTCTTGGCCAGCAACCTTCTCTCTCTTTACTTGCTGAAAGTCAATACTGACGGTATCTAACAGGGAAGGATTGGTTTGCACCTTGAGTGTAGTGATACGTGCTGCGGCTTTTGTACACCAGGGAATTTGGGAGACGATTTCCACCAATGCTGCAACGTTAAATTCACATATGGATAGGAGCCAGCGATGTGGTCTCTATAAGAGGTCTTTCCCAAGAGCCGGTTAGCACTGATCAAAAATGCAAATCTGATGCTTCAAAGCAAAGACCAGGAAAGGATGGATCTTTCTGCCTGGTTTTGTGACAAAATTGTGTGTGTTCACCACATGAACTGGATTTTGCTCTACCAACATAATCATGCTCTTCTCCGGTGAGAGGTACATGCCTTTAACCAATCTGAGAGTTGTCTCAGGGCTGTGAAAATCAAGGCACCCTGATTCTATGGCCAAAGATTTCTTCCCGGTAACACTATATCAAGCCAGTGTTTTTTCAGTAGTTTTGGCTTTTCCTGCTGAGGTCTCTGTTGAGTGGTGCAAGGAAGGATATGCGCTGTTTCTGCTGCTGCTGCCAAGTGAAGCACTGCATAAATGTCAAAATATTTGCATCCTAAATAAGCTGCCCATTCGTATTTTTTTTCCTGTAGGGCATAATGATCTTTATTCCAGACAGGTTCTCTCACTCCATCAAGATCAACCTGGCCTACTTTATATGTAAACTCTTGTTTGCCTAGCTAGATGCTAATATCTCTTTATTTTAAAACCAAATTGGAAAACCTGTGAACATCTAGGCAGAGTGAATACCGCAGAGCCTGATTTTCCTCTTTTCCTCTCTTGTATACTTACTTGGTCCTGTACAAAGTAGGCTTGAGTTTTGCCAGTCTGATCTGAGAGCATTTACAGCCACACAGGCAGATGATCATACAAGTTACAGGCAAAACAAGATGTGTTTTTAGCAAGAAATTGCCCATGCGCTTTAATCCCCAAAGAATGTTGCTCCCCCCCCCCGATATGATCAATCCACCCTCCGTTAACTATTAAATGCAACCGTGGCTGTTATTGTGCTCTGAATCATTTCTTTATTTTAGTTATTTTGCTGTTTGTGCTAATGCAGATTAATTGGATCCTGTGGACTTGTTCTTGGTCTCTATGAAAATACCTGTCGTCTTTATGTCTCAATCAATCTCATTGGAAGGAGTAGCTAAAAAAAAACAAACCCTTTTTTTTTTTTTTTTTGAGAAGCAGATGTTACATTTCAGCTAATGTTCTTTGGTAACTAAATGTTATAAAAATGATCAAAGAGCTGGTGAAATATTAAGTAGTTACTTTCATTGCCTCAAGGACAAACCGAATGAAGCTTTAGTGAGCCACTGGAATGAGTTACGCTACTTGATATGCAGTTTAGTGTTTACCAGTTCCTATTCAATCAGATATCTTTATGAGATTTAGCCTGCAACCCTTAAAAGGATTCCTGGGTCAAAATGAATGCTAGCGTGACATCATGCAATAATTTTCATCGGCCTTTTTGCCAGACGAGGAGAAAAATGAAACACGACCAACTGACGAAATAAGCCAAGAGTGGGGATTTAGATTTAAGGTAATCAGGTGCAGGCGGGATGCGATGAATTCTGCAATCCTTCAGCATCAGGAGAAGGAATCGGAAGAATCTCCTTCGAGAGGATGTACATGATGTTTATTTGTGCAACGTGACCTTGTGATCCAAATGCCATTAATTTGATAGCGCGGGGCATGATCGCCACCCTGTGGTTGCTGGTAGAATTAGGCTAATGTAATGTGTTCCCTAATTAAAAGGTAATTAATCCTTCCTGCTGTCTGCAGCAAAGGTTTTTGCATGCGCTTTTTGGATGCAGCCGGGAGCTCGGAAGGGGGTGGAACAACGCTGGTTGTTGCTTCCTTGGGAATGGAGGTTGGGAGCTGAGCCTCCAGCATGCCTGGGGAGAGAAGATTTAGTTTGGAGATGTTTAGCTTCCAAAAATGAGAGTCTCGCCTCTGTGTCTGAGCTATATATTTTACAGGTTCCTGAGTTGTGGGAATGTGACTTGATTTTCACAGGATGATGAAAGATACGTCCCAAACAAAAGCCATATGGGAAAAGCGTATTTTTTTCTCTAATTCTGCATTAGAAATTGCCCAAACATTTTTCTTGAAATTTCCCCTGAAAAAGTCAGCGCGCTATAAATGCCTAGAGGGGAATATCCACAATATTAGTCATAGTTTAATAAGAAAATAGCCTTATACTTCCTTAGCATTTTTTTGAGAGAAAGTCCTGCCTCCCAAAAGCGATTTTATGCAGGAGGCTATCTGTATGTAAGCTACTTTAGCTGAGAAGTCTTTCTCCTTTTGCAGAGGAAGACTGAGAAGATTAAGCCCCCTACTCTTAAACCGTCTTTCATATATTTTTTTATAGATATATCTTCTTATCTTAAAACTTCAGCTCAAGTTATCAAAATTGTAAGCAACATAAAACAAAACAAAAGCCTCCAGCGAGAAGCATCAGGTGATGTTTTAAATAAGCCTGGCTTCCAGTACTATCTGTGGTTTTGTGAATGCTGAAGGTGCCTGCTATTATAGACCAGTACAGCCAGGTACAGTGCAGCCAGGTACAGGAGAAACTTTCCACGGGGCGGTAGTACTGCAGCCCTCTGCGCGGGTAGCTTGAGCGGCGCGTAGGACACTTGGGCTCTGTGGGGCTGGGGACAGTCTCCAGGCCTTGTTAGTCCTCACGTGCAGGAATTTTCTGTAGCGTGGACTGCGCCTTCAGTGAGGAAGAAGGTTTTGTGGAGCATAAAGCAAGATCCAGTTGATTCTGCTTGGTTGGTTTTCTGCATCTTTGCGCGTCGGGTGATAAGTCCCTTCTCTCTCAGAGGAGCTGGAGCTGGTCTCTTCTCAGCGCACCTCTCTAGCACCATACTGTTTCTAAGCTGTTCAGAGAGGCAATCCAAGGGTGATCAGCACAAACTTTTCTCACTTGTAATTTAATTTAATTTAGAACCTAGAGACCTGAAAAGTTAAGTGAATGCATATAACCCACAGCACACTTAACCTTCAGCACAAATTAGCCAGTATGGGCGGCCCACCTTACGGTGGGAGCTTATGCTAACATTTTTCTTCTACCGAATGCTTTTCCATCACACTGAGATCCTGTAAAGGACAGGAATAAATATAACCAGTCACCTCAAAATCAAGATTGGAGGTGAAGAAATATAACAGCAGCGCACTGTTACCATAGTAACAAAAGCTCTAAAGTGATCTAATCTACTGTTAAATTTCAGCTCAGAGACGAAAAAAATCAACATAACAGAATAAATGTTACATTAAAAAGGGAACGAGGATATTTTGAGAGCGCTATTATGTTTGTGTCCCAAAATATAGCATAAAAAACATAT
The DNA here is from genome assembly GCA_034782735.1 of Sagittarius serpentarius. Taxonomy (NCBI): domain Eukaryota; kingdom Metazoa; phylum Chordata; class Aves; order Accipitriformes; family Sagittariidae; genus Sagittarius; species Sagittarius serpentarius. The sequence continues at coordinate 17,526,957 of JAVKLA010000054.1, read as the reverse complement.
TTGAAAAAAGAGGGAATTTTTAGGCATTTGAGTTGCATATTTATCGTATTTGTTTCTAATTTGGACTCTAATTAATATCTGGTGAGGTTAGCTGTCAGGCGACTTTTTAACATACTGCCTGAGTTTACTCGCACAGATGTATTGCTTTTCAGAATATTCCCCTCCTGTCACTCCGGTTGCGCAGATGGAGAATGGTGGCCCATACGCTCTATGTCCCAGATTTTTCAAGTCATTAAAGCCTCACACCCCTCGCTGTTGCAGGATCGAAATGAGTTCAAATACTGAATCTCTTCTAAAAATTGGGTTAGACCACAAGGAGCCTCTGAAGGGGCTCGCATTGCTAGGCAGAGCTATTTGCAGTGCGCGTTTCTCTTCCTGGTGAACGCTGGTATGTCAATAACTGTTTTCAGTCTTGTTCAAAAAAGAAGCAAATCTTTGAAACTTCCCATGAAGTTCACTCCCCTAAAAAAAATGTTGGTTTTGAGAAAAACTGAAGTCCTGAAATACGGAAGTTTCTTGCATCGCTCTGTGGCGTATCACTCCAAGTATGGACACCATGCATTACCTGGACAGGCAGAAAATACAAATTTTGAGTTTTGTTTTAATATGGTTGAGGACACTGGAGCTTCAGATGTCATTGAAGATTAGCTGTGGTTTTTGGTTTGGGGGATTGGAGGTTGGGTTTTTTTATGTTTAGCAGTCTCTGCTTGTGCTGCAAGTTTGAGATTTTAAATACCTGCTATTTAAGCATTTCTAAAGTAGATAAGGTCAGAAATTCATATTAGTAGTCCAGCTGAGTTCGATATAATTTCGACATATGGGTAATAATGTAAAAGTAAAAAGAAAATATCTGAGCTAGCACCAATACATTTGAAAAAATTTCCAAAGGAATTTGATAACAGACATTTTTAAATGTTCAATATAAAGAAAATGTATTTTAGTGACAGCGTTTGACAAAAAAAACCCCCACAACAGTCCCTCTGAATCTAAGCATCTGGCATATATTTCGTAACAAGATGTATCTTCATGATCAAAGACACCCCAGAATTTCTCTCTGCTTCATACTGAAGAATAAATTAACTTTGTGTGTGTTTTAAAAGTAGGTCTTCGGCTGTATTTCATCAGCAAGAAACAGGTGAAAATAAAATTTGCGGAGCATGTCTTTTCGTTTACCTTAATAGCTTATAAACAGCATGTGAACAGCATGCTTTAGAGTTAAGTTTTCCTTTTCCAATGGGAGGAGATGTGCTCTTAGAAAATGATAACTCATTTGCATGCAATTTACACACTGCATTTTTTTCAGGAATACATTTGACTTCTTGCACTTTGGTAGTTGCATTTAATTTTCTCAGTGCAGAATGGAAGCGCTAAGATCCGATTTTAAAAGACAGATCCTACACTCTTTGCATATGTAGACTTAAGAGCGCGATCTGCAAAGAAGAGAGGCTCCTCTTTGTAGCTCTCTCTTGCACGCTGTGTACAATCTAATAATTTTTTTTCTCATATCAAATCATGTACGTGTTTCTTTCTCCTTTATACCATGCTGATCACTGTGGTATCTCCCATAAAGTTCTTGCCTCATTATTGAAAGGTAGGGAAAGCAGAGCTATTTCTGAGGCAATAATCCTTGCTTTTATGGTCTATTCTCCTTCACATTGATTGCTTGAATTTGAAACTCTCATGACATTTTGCAGGCAATAAAAACCAGAGGAAGAATGTGTTTCTTTTTGCCAGTGAATACTCATCAAGCCAGGCAGAGCTGCTTACAAACTTGGTGCAGTCACTGTCACCAGATTCAGGTAAATGAGGAAAAAGAGCAATTTCCATCAAGGATGGAGCTGGAGCTTCCTTCAGCTGTTTTACAGGTATCCTTTGCCTTTTCAGCCCAATTTGTCCTCCTTCCGTTCGAGCCTTCACTGAACTTAAATGGATGAAGTTCTCTGTGGAGGAAAAAATACCATCAAGCTTGGCACTAAACCAATATTCTAAAGTGCAGTGCAGTTTCCAAAGGGACTGGGTTAACTAAAGAATCTCTGCCCCTCCATGTACGTTAGGATGTGTTGCACTGTCATGGACGTTTTTGGGCTCCTGCTGGACCTATGTGGTTTCTTCACATTAATGTAGTCAAGTAAAGAGTGCAAGATGACGTGTATTGGTGCAGAGGAAGAGTGTAAACTTAGGATTCAATTTTCAGGCATATCTCCTCAACAGGGTTAAGATCCTTGTTCTGTGTAGAAGACACCAAAGGATGCAAAATAAATATTCTGTTTCTTTTCATACTTTATATATATATATTTTATGGGTAGCTTCAGGTAAATATAGCAACGTGCAGAGACTCTTCTAGGTGAGTATCACTTTGACATCTTCTTTTTGTCAAAACTGAATTATTATTTTAGTTAGAGTTAGAGGCTCTAGTCAGGGTTTCAATCCCTATACTTCTTGCATTGTGCAATCGTGTTTTGAATAGACTGGGCAGCTCATAATTTAGTCTTTGATAATCAGGAAAGGGAAGATCTATGTGAAAGCAAAGTGGTTTAGGCTTATTCCAGAGGAAGCAGATGGTTTATGATGCCATGATGGGATGGGAATGTAAGAAATTTCAGATCCCAAGTCCTCACCGAACTCTGAGCAATTTTGAGCAGATTTTTTAGCCCTGAGAGAGACGGCTCATTAAAAACTCTTAGTTACTAGAGGACCTTTTTCCTTCAAGGCTGTATCCAGCTGCCCAGAGCATACTCAGTCAAATTCAGACTTAGCCTAAGAAGGTGCGACTTCTCAGAAGTACGAGGTCTAAATACAACAGGGAAGCCATCGCAACATGGATGAAAGTGGCAAAGAAATACAGTGTTATATTTTATAGATCCAGAGAGAAATAGAAATGTCTAAATAGACAGGAGACTAAACCAAGGAAAGTTAGTAAAAAGAAAATAAAGATCCAAAACCCAGGACCTGATTACTCTTTTGTTAAGTCTGTTCTCTTGGTGTTTCTTGTTGCCAGCCACTGTGCAGACAAGGAACACAAAAATGTCTCCTACTGGGGGTGATCAGTGGTCCATGTAGCCCTGTGTCTTGTTTCTGCTACTGGCCAGGAGCAGATATTTGTGAAAAGAGCATAAGGGCAGAGCAAATACATGATTACACCTCTCCCAGTGCTTCCCCAACTTCTGGCGGTCTGTGGCTATTGACTTACAGATCAAGTCCGCTCTTGTAGGCACATCTTTCTGGCTGTTATAGGTCATTTCTTCCATTAATTTATCTATTGTTTATGTGATTTTTGGTTTTTTTCTAGACCTGTTTATACAGCTGCCTCCCACAGTGTCCTTGGCAATGAGTTTTGACATTTTAGTTATAGATTGTGGTCAAAAAGATAAACCTATTTTCTTTTCCTAGTTTTGAAATTGTTGCCTGATAATACAGAAATTAATAAGCATCAAATCAAACTGGGGCATAGTGAATAACTTGTCCTCTAAACTCCTTTGCAATGACGTTCCTTATTTTTGCATGATTCCAGCTTATCTTTCCTTGGTTGTTGTTTTCCAAGTTTAGAAAGCCTCAGTCTGTATGATCTTTCTTCATATGGATGCTGTTATTTCTTGGATCATTTGGTTGTCTTTATCTGTTTTCTTCTGCTGCTCTATCCTTTTAGAAGTGGGGTGCCTAGAAAGTCCTGCACTATTCAAGCTATGGGAACGTCATGGGATTATAAAGTGGCATAATGATGGTTTTGCTGTTGTTTTCATCCTTCTTTAATGATTCTTACCATTCTGTTTTCCTTGCTCACTGCCCGTGAGACGTGAAATGATGTTTTCAAAGAACTATCCATAATGACTCCAAGATCTTTCCTGAGTGTTGAGAGACAATTTAGAGTACATTAATAAATCTATATGTATTTAGACCATTTTTCCCCAAATGCTATGCTTTAAATTTCATCGACATTGATTGTCTCATCATTTAGTATTGTGAGATCATTCTGCTACTTGTCGCAGTCTGTTTTCATTTTTAGTACCCTGAATAATTTTGAATCATGAAGAAACTTTGTCACCTCACTATTCATTCCTTTCTTGAGCTTTAAATATGCTGAAGAGGATTCATATGGGCCCACAGTTTAACTTCCCTGTGTTAGGAAAAATGACTATTTATTCTTATGCTTTACATTCTACCTTTTAATAAGTCATTTATCCTGTAAAGGACCTTCCTTGTAGTTACACAGATTAATTTTTTTAAGAGCCTTTGGTGAGAAACCTTGTCAAAACCTTATTGGAAATCCAAGTATAGAAGATCAATTGAAATGGCCTCATCCCCATTTATCATGTCTTTCAGAAAGCCTGAATACCCTCAGGAGACATGACTTTGTGTCTTGGCTTTTCTATGTTATATTTATTTGTTTGTCTGCTACTTCTTTCTATGTTACAGTTTTTATCAATGCACTTGGTGTAAAAAGTCAGATATGCTGGTCTGACCTTTCCCCAGTTTTCCATTAATCCCTTAAAGAAAAACTCAAAAATCCGTGTGTGTCTGCTGAAGCCTGTTTAAGTAAGGAGTACTTCCATGTGTGATTTCTTTTAGGACTCTTACTGGAATATTACTGCTTTTTTCTGATCTTAAACCTTCCTTGTTTACATTTCAGTTTGAGGCAGTCGCTCTGATTTTGGTCCTGTAAAGAAATTATGTGCCACCTCTCTTAATTATTTCCTAACAAACCCTGAACTAATTGATTTAACTTCTTTAACAGAGCACAATCCTTTTGACCAATTGTTGCTTCTAGAAACTCTTCAGCAGGCACACTACTATTGAAATATTATTTTGAAAAAAAAAAAAAAATCTTTGCTTTTTGTAAATTGATCCTTAGAATCTCTTTTGCCCATCCATATTATGGTTTTGAGATTTGAATTCCTAGTATGCCCTTTCCCATTTTCTTCAGCTGAATATAGCTTCTAGTTCTTGATTTGTTGAGTTTGCTGGAAGCTTGAACGTAGCTTCCAATGTGATTTGTTACCCTCCTTCCCTTCCTTCACAAGAAAAAAATGAAATGGTTAACAATATTGACATGTGCATTATCTCCGCAAGGCACTCGAATCAATCCCACCTCCCCCACCGCTCTCTGGAAACTTGATGAAACGTGAGGATAAATGAAGACACGGCAGCGTGGGCTTCAGTGTGTTGCTAACGCGTTGCTGGCTGCAGTCCGTGCTGCTGTATCTTTGGTGCGAGCGCTACCGGAGGTGGGTAGATTGAGGCTTAGAAGCTTTGTTGCCTCCTCTCCTGCCTGCAGTGCCGGCATTACTCAAGCATTGCCTACAACGGCGCTTTTTGCCACCTCAGGTGTCTGAGGTATGTCACCTTAGACGGACGTTAATTTCAAACCCAAACGTAGTTTTCGTAGTTCACTCTGTGTTGCCCGTATGTGGTTTCTACCAAATACCCCTGTACGTTCTGAAATCAGTATGCCGTGGAAGCAGCTCCGTGAAGGCACTTGTTATTAATGTGCCTCGTTTGTGTTGCTGTTAATATGCCCAGTGCTGCTACTGACATCAGGGAAACATCTTGGGAAGAAAAGGCCTCTTTAAAAGGAGACTCGGCATGCTCGTTCACCATCTTGGAAATAATGAGAGGGAAAGCTGTAGGTACACGCTGTCTGACTGTGCGGACGGCTTGTTCTTCAGTTTTGAGAAGGGGAGCCTTTACGAGTGTCTTGGTCAGTGTGTGCAAGGGTGATGACAGGTGGCTGAAGGGAGGAGAGTTAATGGTTCTGTAGCAGAAGGTTTTGTTGGCAGAAAGCAGATTTGAGTTTGGACCTACCGCCAGTTTATGAAAAATACAAAACAAAAAAACTTCCTCCCTAAATCAGGCTTCATCCAGAAAATATTTAAGGATAGACCAAATACTGGGCTTCTCTAAATGGGATACTCTCTGTGCATGTATTTAAGGTTTGCTTTGTCTACTGTAAGAGTCAACAACTGCTTTTTAGATAGGATATTCTGGTGAATGTCGTAACGTCTTTCTGATGAGATACCCTGCTGCCTGCAAGTCAGTCCAAACCTGGACCTCATAGCATTTAAACTTCAGGATTAAACTTCAGTTTCATACGCTGAATACAGGGACTATATCTGCGTAGCTAAATGTGCCCCACGTTCAGTAAACACGGGAGTTTCGAAGTTCATGAAGAAACGTATGGGACGTTATTAGTGCAAACCAAACTTTGTGGAGAAAGCCTTTCCATGAAGACATCTAGTTTCAGAATCTTGCAAGGTTGAACAAGGTATTTAGGCCACAATTTTGTAAAACTTGTAAGAACATAAGGTCTGACTGAATTAAGACTTTCTGCTAATGAAATCATACATAACTGCCATGGGGCTAATAAGTGTAGTATTTCAGTTTTCAAGATCTTTTTCTGTGAAAATACCCAGTATTTAATGGCTGTGAATATGAAGTTTTCCAAAGTTTTTTAGGGGTTTAACTTGTGCTTTCTGTCTGACAGTAATATCAATTGCTTTTTAAATGGCTAAACAATCCTGACTAGGTACGGTTTCTGTAGTCTTAGTTTTGCATTGGCATTGATATCTTTCCATTTTATAGTAATGACGTTTGTCAGGCTATGTATCAGTCTTTATCAGTTCTTCCTATTCACTTCAGTTTCACTTTTACATGTGAAAGACTATTAGGGTTGGAAGAAGTCTCTAATAGGTTATTTAATCTCCTTTTAACTGTAATAAAAGTAATTTCCCTACTGTAGACCGTCTCTAATCCACAGATATCCTGGTCTAGGATATTGCTGGGATATTATTAATATGCATATTCCTAATGCTATGTGTTGCTGTCATTATTTCAGTGTATCTTTTCATGGATTTGACAAAGTGAGTATGAGTGCTTATACATTTGGTCTTACATTTTCCCCTGAACAAGGAGGGTATAATTTAAGATTTTCTATGGTGTTTTAAATGCCCTGGGGG
>JAVKLA010000054.1:17450264-17519907 GCA_034782735.1 Sagittarius serpentarius | reverse complement strand
TTTTAATTGCCCTCCCCCCCCCCCCCCCCCCAAATCAGCCACTTCTAGTCTAGTCTTTGGACTGGAACACTGGTTTGTGTTTGCTATTGACCTTGAAGATAATTTATATTCCTTATAAGCTGCTGTATCCTACTTGCACCTTCAAAATTTGTTCCACCTATTTGCAAAATGCATTCATTTCCCATAGTTTTAAGATCTGTAGGCCAAACATTGAGTATGGAGTAAGGGAGGGGGGATTATTCTTACTTTGAATATTCTTTTCAAACCTCTTTCCTTTAAACTCCATTTCTGCAGGTCTCTTACATATTTATATACAATAATCAAATATGTTTTTGAAATGTAAAAGAATCTTGCAAAACTTGGAAATTATTTCCTTTTACTTTAAAGTATCCGGAACAGCCACCACTTGTGTTTTACTCCAGTCTGAAAGGCAGAACTGTGATACTCTTGTTTCACTACATCTAACGTAGGTCTCTGTCCATGTACCAGTCGATCACTAGAAAAATATCAAGGTTGAGATCTGCGATGCAAATGTCAGAGAAAAATTTGCACTAAAAGCTAGTACAAAAGCTACTGGAGCTGTAGAAAGTTTCCATCAATTTGTATCAATAACCTACCTTTGTGGGTAATTAAGCTGTTAACCTGTCAGCTTAAGATGAAACATTTTTAGCAATTTGCATCTTGTCCCTCACCCATAAAAACATAATACAAGTAATGATTTAAAGGCCTGTCTTAAGATGATACCACCACAATGTTTCTAGCACTGTACCCTTTTCCATAAGGTTAACAGGCACTTTTATGCATCTGGAGTTCTCCACAATTAATTTCATACTAATACAAATAAGTGTAGGATTCACCTCCATTCAGGGAGGGAAAATTCTTGCCCATGTTCCTCTCTTGGGAATACAGGGCAGGTTGGTTGCACTCCTGTTTTCTAAAATAAGCCAAAATTTCTGTTTAACGCTGAACTCAAGGGCTGCTCAGAGCATTCACATACAACAGAACAAGCGTTGTGTATTTCAGACAGCTGTAAATCCTAGTGCTGGACTGAAAAGCAGCCCATGGGAACGTAGCCTTGGCTGGCAGTGCCTCTTCGGGCTGACAGTTCCTCTTCTCGGAGAGAAGGAGCAAGCAACTTCCAGTGTTTCTCCTCTGATTGTAAACTGTGGGGTTAGTTAGTATGCTACAGCTGTGCAGATTTTCATTTCTGATAAAACTTAGCTGGAGAGGTATTTGTTGATGATTGTCAACAATCAAATGAATTATAGATGATGTTGGTAAACAAAATGCCGCCTTGATGAATGATGAGTTGGCTATACTATGACATGACTGCTAAGTCATTCAAAGCACTGATTAAACCCATTACAGTAAAATAATCACCATCCATTACCCTTAATGTCGTGAACTGACAACCTAGTTAAGGCAGCTGATGGTGTCAGCAAAATGATTTGTTGGTCCTCATGTCCAATGACAATAAATCACTTCGATAAATCAATGAACAGTAGCAATAAAACAATATATTTTCATTTTTCTTGACATTCAATTACAGAGTGTGTATATGGACTTATTCTTAAACACTCAGTGATATGGCAGGATTCAGCATCCACCAGCAACTAATACATACAGTTGTTGCGATCTTGTTTTGTCCAATCATGTTTTCCCCTTAGTTTTATTTTCTGCTGCATCTGCTGTTGTGATGCATCACTTCTCTTACAGAGCCAGATTCATTCTCAGGTATCAAACGCAGAATTTTTATATTCTTTTTCACTACATCTGAAGAAGTTTCTTCTCCTAACTAAGTTTCTGTAGGTGTTGCATTTTTTTTCAAAATTTCAAAGATAGCGGTAGCATTCCTGTTTTTTCTCCTTGCCAGTAATGCCTCTAGGCTAATAAAGTCTATAATTCGGCTTGCAGGTTAAACAAAAAGTGAACTCAAGCATTTGATCAGCCAGAACTGAGTTCAGGCTCCTGGGCTGCTCACGAACAAGCAGTCGATGACACCGCTAAAACCCAGCTCAGCCGTCAGCCATCGTCTTCTCCCTGTTCTGCAGTCATCGGGGCTGTGCTGAACGCCAGTCCTGGTAGGCAAACAGTGAGTTTTGGGAGCATCGGATTTTATTTTAGAAGTATACGTCTGTATCTAGCTGTTTCTCTCTTGTCATAGCTATGTTCGTGCGTCTGCTAATCAAATTCTGGGCATGCATCGAAGTACCAAACCCTGGAAGTCAGTTATAAACTCCTTGGAAATTATGAAAGGCAAGACACCTCCCAAAGACTTGAAATTATCATGCATTTTTATTAGGTGAGGCCTTATGCTTTTTATCTAAGGACTGACAAAGCCAAAATCCTTTTCTTTTTTTCTTTTTTTTTTCTTTCTTCTCCTTTTTGGCTAAAGAAGAAGTTTAGAGTACTAAAACATTTTTCTCTGGATTCTTTCCTGTGCCCCACCCATCCGCACACTCTCCACCAGACTCTTAAAATACCCTGAGGAATTCACAGGGCATGCTTTTTTAACACAATTCAGGTCACATATTACCCGGGTGGGTAATTAGAAGACAGAGCTGGAAAACCAGGTGGCTGTGGATCCTCTGTACTGAGCCCTCTTACCATTCATGTGCCCCGAGTCTCTGCTTGGTTGGACGTGATTTGTTTGTGTCACACTTGCAGTGTAGGAAGATTGCTATCGTGAGGAAGGGGTCTTTTCTGCATATGTGCAAAGAGAAGAAGAAGGATTTGTGGTGGTTTTTTCCCAGTATAGTCCCAGAGGCTGAAAGGCAGAGCTCTGGCCGAGGAAGCAGGTAATGCGTATCGCGTCTACGTTCACTAATGCTTCGAGGTACAACTTAAGTTACTTCAACGTAATGGGCCTTGCCTTTAGTGGCTATGTTAGGCAAAATAGGAAGTTCTAAAGATATACACCAACTGTTACATTGCTCATCTTTCTGTCACTGATAGAAGTTTGAAAATCACGGCCAGTGTGCTTTTCTGCACCACTAACCCGGAGAGGTCACCCAGCTGGGCGCACGGGGTTGCAGGGGTTCCCAGTGTCAGCTCCTGTGCGGTACGTACACCAAGCCTCCTCTGAAAATAAGATGCGCTTCTCATTTGCTTCTGGACCCAGCTCAGTCCAAGGCAGCGATTTAACATGGGATCCGTTTCCTTGAGCACTTGCCCGCTGAAGACAGAAAAATCGTCGTGGAGACAAAACTTTTTCAATGTGGCTGTATTGCATGGCATATGAAAGATTTTCTCATTTCTTTCTAAAAATGGATCCGTCACTAGAGAGTGATTGGTCTCACTGGACATGTGGGCAGTTAGAACTAGAAAAGCTGAATGTCACTAAGGGATGGTGGAAATGAAATACCTGACTATAAATTATTTTTTATGTCATATTTAGATTAGAATATTGAAAATGCAGGTAGTCAGTATGAGTTATGTAGCATACACCAGAATGTGTCAAGAAATGCTCCTTTTTTTGATGAAAGTGTGAACTATGATGGAGACCCTGCACTGACTTTGCAGGAGGCATAAGTTGTTGATACTTATTCCAAAAGCAGTATCTGGAGCAAACACTTCTGAAATGATGACTTTCAGAACATTGTGGGATATTTGCTGTGTAAGGGTTATTAAGAGATCATTTGAGATAACCGTCTTCAATTTGGTTCTGCAAAACCTCAGCAATTGCTCAGAAAACAGGCAGTAAAGCAGACTACCGTCCCGTATCGAATCGTCTGCCTGTGAGATTTGTACAAGCAGCTAATATTTGTAAAAGGTAGAATTCACACGCATTTTGTGAAAAAACTGAATGCTCTCAGCGTTTGCATTAAATGCAGGGGATTATTTGAGTTATCATCAGTGAGAACTGGTTTCTTTCCTGTAACAGTGATTCATTTAGCTGATTATATCTCACCCTCCAAACTCTGCACGTGTCTATGTATTCAACCTCGTGGCCCTTTCCAGGAGCTTCTTGGCACACCGGTGCCTTGCCTTGCAAAGCAGAGCCTGTAGCTTTTATCACCAGGCATGCTCTCACCTAGAGATTTGCATCTTTGGGCACTATTTTGGCTGGTTTGTACTTCATCTTCGTTTATTGAGCCAGCTTCAAAATGGTCCGAACGGGGCCGGGAGCACGGCCGGGAGACTGGGCTTCCTTCCCTGCTAGCAGCGGGGCACTTGAGCGTCGTGCATCAGTCAGTGCTCCTTCCGCTGTGTCGTGCTGCTGTCGCTCCTGCTCTTGAAAGGAGAGGAGGGGAACAGGCTCTGCACCAGCCCTCTCTTCTGTTGCTTAAAACTTGAACCAAAACCTGCGGGAGAGCAGGCTCAGGTGTTCCCTCATCCCAGCCTTACCCAAAACACAATGCCAACGGCCTCTGGCAAGGTAGATCGTTTTCAAGTCGGGGCTGATATCAAACAATTCTGCAAGCACTGAGGTGAGCACAGTGCTTCAGAGTCCTCACCAGAGACTGACAAATGGCATTGGGTTTCCTCAGCTCCGGAGCAAAGTTGAGATGGAATTTCATTTTAATCTGAACCAGCCTGGCCACCTCTAAGTTTGGCTAGAGACACAGAATATTTAATAGACAGTCTGCCCGTGGGGAACAGGAGCATCTATAGAGCGTTTTTCAGGATATGCTGTTCCATAACTTGCTAAAACTGCAAAGAATAAGAAAATGGGTGATGCACGGTAGATAAACTTTAAAAATAACATTCAGCTGGTGATTCTTTATAAGGTCCTAACTCTGTCTGAGGGATTGTGTGATGCTTTTTTTTTTTTTTTAAAAGAGAAGCAATCACTTTTTGTACTTTCAATAGCTAATCATGAGATTGTTGTACTATAGTAGTACTTAGGTACTGTACCTTTGGAAAGCATTCGTCCCTGTGTACTGTGTGTGTCTGCGAACGTCTGCTTGAAAGGACGGCTTGAATGAGGCAAAGAGGCAAATTGCTAGGAAATTTGCTTTCCTACTTTCATTTTAAAATTTCTGAAGGTCACACTTCAGTATTCCTGTTATCATCGCCTTAAGCTTAACAAGAATATGATACAACATAGTGATTTAAAATGTGGATTTTTACATAGGTGTTAACATTTGAAATAGTTTTAAAGTTGTCTATCAAAATTACTTTCAGTATATATGAGGAGACCCCATGACTTGATAGTCTGTGGTTCTCCTTGACTCAGGAAACAATGACTATATTAACCTTTTTAAAATGTCATCTATGAAATCCATGCAATGAAATAGTTAAGTACATAAACTCCATCCCAATCAATATTTGTTTCTTGGTAAAACTGGCTCTGCAGGGTATCTTTGCCGTCTGTATAAACATTTCTATAGCAACCTTAGCATTGTGTCTGTTTCCTTTCAAAGCTGCTGCAGAATTTTTGAAGGTGTCCTAATTTGTTAATAGCAAAAATATTGGAAGTTGACCCCAAAGTTTGCTTCCCAAAGTCCTTCTGGTCTTGCTCACGGCTGCAGGAAATGAAAAACGAAAGACTGAGACAGCACAGTTCTTGTCATCCGGCTTGAAAGCTGTAACAGCCCCTGGCGATACCTGCAATGCATCACGCGGTTATCGCTGCATGTGGCTCAGAGAAGACCAGGCAGATTTGGCTCATTATGGCACGTACAATTTGAAGGCATGCTCTAAAACGGGGAGGGGTGGGGGGAGAAAAAAAAACGCAAGCACCATCAGCAGATGGACAGAGGATTTAAAAAAAAAAAGGGGGGGGGGCAGCGGACAGCATCTGAAATTTAGCTAGAATTAGGTTTTTGGTCACGTTTTATCTCCTCACGGGCCACTGCCACCATCAGAGCAGCAGCGCGAGGAGTGACTTGCGGCACAGCTGGCAGCGGGCCGCGCCCCGGGGCCTGGGCCGGCAGGGATGCTGGCTACTGAAGCATCCTCTGCTCCTCAGAGAAAGTACGTCTCCATGGACTAGGACAAAGATCAGTGAGGGGAGAGGAAGGTGGGAGAGAAGGAGCGCAAGCACACCCGATTTTTATAAACTTCACAGGTACTTTTCCTTTGTCTTTGACACCTGCCCTAGAGTGGATGCGGCACACTGCTAAATAACATCTCGTCACAAAGACCAAAGCAACGCTTACACTCTGACTAGGGTCTCTATTCTTACACTCTGGTTGTTGCTGTTATTAACCTGATTATTATTAGGTTACTATTACACTCTGACTAGCCCTTCTGGACCTGTTGTTTGTGAACAGAGAAGGACTTGTGGGTGATGTGATGGTTGGAGGCCGTCTTGGGCATAGTGATCATGAAAAGACAGAGTTTTTCATTCTCCGAGGAGTAAGGTGGGGGGTTAGCAGAACTGCTACCTTGGGCTTCTGGAGGGGCAGACTTTGGCCCGTTTAGGAGCCTGGTTGACAGTGTCCCTTGGGAGGCAGTCCCAAAGGGCAGAGGAGGCCAGGAGGCCACGAGGCTCTGCTGACAACCTGCGGTTACAGAAAGCATTTCACTGGCGTTAAACAAATTGCCGAAAGAAACAGGCTGACAACAATTTTGCTGTCCCGAGGAAGGGATCTGATTTCTCTTGTCTGAAAAAGGTTGTGATCAGTAGAAGTTTCTGTCAATATAAAGAAATGCATCAGTATATTCTCTATCTTTGCAATAACCAGAAAACAAAATTACTTGTTTTCCTTTTTTTTCTGACATCTGATTTTCAGTGGGGTTTTTTTTCCCTAAATAATCAGCATGAATTACAGTCTTTGCATTATTATGTCATGCCTTGCATAGCCTTGTCCAGTTGAAACATTTACAAATCTTATAAAACACAGGGGCTCTCATGCCAAATGTTATACAGGTTATCTGTCTCAATTCATAGAGGTTATATATTCTTTTTTCCTGGTGGCCATTCTGTCATAGCACTGCAACAGCAGGGAGCAGCAAACAGTCAAAGGAAAAGGCTCACAGATCAAGCACAAGTCCTCTTCTAATATGTTTTCTTCCAAGGTACCTGGCAAATATTTGCAAACACATTCAAGGACAAGCGGGCTGGATTAGGAAAACTGGTCATGTCCAGACTCCGACATGCCGTGGTTGTGGGTTGGGCAATGCAATACAAATGTGGCCCAGATATCCAGCACGTTTGTTTGATGACAAAACCCTTTAGCGCTTTTTTTTTTTAAACGATTATGAATTGCATTAGCGCAAAGGAAAGTTGATTGTAACCCCTTCACTCCATCTGACCCTGTTCCTATTTCTGTAATAAGAGAAATTTTTGGATAACTGATTAAATGTATTCATGCCAGGAAAGAAGCATAATGGTTGAGGAAAGTCAAAGAGTTTGATTTTTTGTTTTGTTTTGTTTTAATGGTTAACATGGATTATTCTTTACCTGCTTTCCTCTGATTGTTAACGAGACATATTCAGCTCCAAGGAACAGCATGAGAGTAAATGGATTTGTCAATGACATCCTTAGTACTCATGACTCAGGAGGAGTCCATACGTTTCCGTGCAGAACATCTCCACAGGTAACGGAATATAATTTGTTTTCATATATATTTGTTTCATATTGTTGTTTCATACATACTTGAATTCTGCACTGTGCTAATGCTCAGTTATTGGGGTGGCTATGTTCAGCTAGGAAGGATAGCTCTTGGGAACTGAATTTTAAAGATGTTTCGGTTGTAACGTCTAGAAACAAGTTACATGGTAACGAGAACTGCATGTTACACCGTGAGGAGGAGTTCAAAGTTAGTGCAGAGTTAGGCAGATTTCTGCAAGACTCTAGCTTCACATTTCCATGAAATCTCTCCTGTCACACGAAAGAGATGGCATGATACCCACCCAGCATTGCTTCACGGTGATGATGTAATGATTAAGTACAGGAGTCTGCGATTTGGTAAACTTGTTAAAACGAATCTGTAGTGTGCAAACATAAACTGTGATGTAAAGCCAAAGTAAAAAGGATTTTAATTCAAGCACATATTCACAAAGAAAACTCATGAGTATTCTGATTGAAGGTGCTTATCTGGCTAGCTTGAAAGATACCTCCAAGTTTATAAACTGTCCCAGTAGTGACACCAGAATGGGCTGAACATTGCTTCGGAAATTGTGAAGATGCTGTAGCAAACTGGTATCGTTATTTATGCTTGTACTTACCAGGTTATCATTACACATACTGTCTTTATGTTTAAGTTTTGCAGCCTCTTTAACCTAAGTAAATCAGTGAAGTGCTTTCACCATCCTTCTGTGCCTCCATACTAGGACCCACGTGCATTTGTGATTTAATTATGGTTCCCTTATTATTAATCATTCTGTGAAAGACCTGAGGTTTATTTGTTTCTAATGTATGCAGTCCCTGTGGTTATTAATCAACTAAGAAATAAATCTGGAAATAAATAAATAAAATGAAAAAGAACAAAAGGTTTCTCCAATTATAATGTAGAAGTGAGGCAGTCAAAAAGCCAGTGAATGCTAGAAGACACTTTATTATGAATTGTCAATAAATATAACAATAAAACTTTTAAATCTCTGGAATCCTACTGAGTTTACATCCTCTTCCATTATAAAAGGGATTTAGTACCAGTGAAAGATACAGTGCAAAATGATGCCGCCTTCATGCAAGATGGATGTGCCGTACCAGCAGTGAGCACTCCCACACTATTTAGGTGTCAAATGGTCTGCAGGCTCGTAAAACTAAACGGGTTGTTTGTGAAGAAATCTGTTTGTGAAGGTGCCACAACTGTAGTAAGTCAGCCTAGGAAGGGCTCTGATGCCTTTCCTGGTGCCTCCAGGAAACTCTTCTTCAGCAAACAGCTGTAACATTCTCCTTACTGTGCTACACCTTTTTTTTCCCCATAGAAATCTTTGTAAATCTGGGGGGAGTTGTTCCCTGCCTTTTCCTAATTGCTGACATGAAGATTACTAGTTCCTAGGCTGCACTATGGACACAGCCTTTTTTGGTACACCATTGCATCCCAGTATCTCTTAAGTACCTACTGCCATCACAGGCTTCTAAACAGTAAGTGGGTAGGGACACTGCCTAATCCTTCAGCAGTGCCTTGGTGGTCCTCTGGACTGTTCGCATCCTTTTGTAGTGGTGCCTGTATCCAAGATAAAGTTCTTCCATGTATTCTTTCCATGTTTTCTCGCCACTGGCACCATTCACGTAGATATTTAGCCAAGGGAGACTAGACTCCTAAAGCCTCCAGGGCTGCCCAGAGTCCATAGTTGCCTCATATAGACCAGTCCCGTTGTAGTTTACCTTTTGCCGTTGTTTCAAGGAACTATTCGGACCAGACCTGAGCTCTGCACACAGTGTCTGCCAGCCATTGACACCTCTGTAGCAAGCTGCTTGCTTTATGCAATACTTCTGTAAGCTACTGTAAACTCCTAAGCAAGATCGTATTTTATTTTGTGCAGCTTTTAGTCACAGCCTGCTCCTGCCAGATGGCCTCAGAAGACTTATTTTCCATCACCTGCAGTTGGTCACACTTGCCCGGTCTAAGATTGCTGCTTATCACTGTTGTTTTAATGATACTGCGTCTGGCACCATAATCCAGCTGGAATCAAAACAGTCATTCATTTAATAGCATAGCTGCAAATATGGCAGCTGAATGATAGGTGACTGACTTTGGCTGTGCATATGCTTTGAGAGTCCTTGTCTTTACTGAAACTGCACTGCTGACATCATCCTCTGAACTAAAGCCCTCTTACATCCTTGGTCTGTGTGTGCACTGCTCACTCCTTTCTTCCTGAAATAGCTGGAGCACTGGGGATTACAGGTGGCTCTATTTCACATCCTCCTTGCACCTCTCCCTCTCTCATTCTTCACAGTTGTCTTTTGCTTAAACCTATTTCTTTGTGCAGGGATTGTTTTTTGTGTTGGGTTGTGGCGGGGTTTTTTTCCCCCCAAACTGTGGTTTTGCTGTTTTCTCTAATCACTTGGGTGGCCCAAGTGGGGTGGCAGTATTTGGAGGTACCTCTCTGCAGAGAAAGCATTGCTCTCTCTGCAGACCCTCCTGTAGCTGGGACCCTAGGCTGGTAGGGAGTCATCTCCAAAACTGTAAGGAAATGAGAAAGTTTTCACTTCTGAAGTTTAAAAGCACATGGTAGGTCTCTTCTGGCTTAATTTGTTTGGGATCACAATGCTTATTCAACACTTCTGTCGGACGTCTAGTGTTTCAGTTGTTGTTCTTGACAATGGTGTTTTTCTTACTTTTCCTTTTTTTTCTTCCCAATGTGATGGCTAATACTGCCACCCCTACCCCCCCGCACCATCCCCAATTCTTTCTCTTTCAGCAGCCATCACTAGTTCTGTATACAGACTTTGTTTTCCCCAAATTTATGTTTGTCCCAGATTCTTTCTTAGAAATTCAGCATGGCCAATGGTCTGAGTCACTCTATGTTAATCACCTTCTCTGCCTTGCTGTGTATCTCACTAGACTGCCTCCACCACATTTCACATACCACATGTTGGCTCATAAAACAAGAGGGTTTGATGCTGGTAAATCTAAGTTGCTCTTTATTTAACAGCTTACTTCAGAGGTGCTGCAAATGCAGCATAGACTCCGCCTACGATATGTAGGTTGATGTCACGGTTCTTCCCCCAAATTCTTCCTCCTTTTTGCATTTTATGCACTTGAGGTCTTAACAGGGAGGATATCTCTAGGACAGAGATAGTAGTTTAAGCTCTATTTTCCATGAGTATTTAGTACTTTTGCAAACGGCATGCTTACTCTTTCTAGGAAAGGCTGTTCACTATGCACCAGGACAACAGCCTGAGCCTATGCCAGACAGGCAGTCGTCCTGAAGAATATCACATCAGTGCAAGCGTGCTCCTAGAGTTGTATGACCTGCTGTGCACCGTTTTTCTGTTCTGGGAAAACTTTCCCTCTCTTTTCCCACCCACTGAAAAAAAAACGGAACACCTTTTTAACAGGAATAGGATTTTAAAATCTGTTTGCTGAGAAGGGAGTCTGGATGCTGGACCGGGATGTAGGAAGCCTGTGTTCAGTCCCTAGAGCTGCTGCAGAACCCAGCGCATGCATACCCACCACTTATTAGGTCTCCTCTGTAAGGTCATTCCTAGACACCACTGTCTGCTTTACCTATTGTAACAGGTTTGGGTTGGGTGGTAGTGTTCTTCGGCTACTAGAGTAGCAAAGTCTCAGTACTGGCCCCTCCGGCTTTGTATAAAACGTGCCCAGACTGAAAAAAAGTTGGCCCAGACCGAGGAGGGAACATGTTTTTCAGAGGGGGTTGGAGCTTGATAGAACTCAAGGGACTGAGCTTGCCCCATGGAGAAATTTTGCTGTATGGACAGGTTGTGCAAAAAATGATAGCTGCTCCTTTGACCTTGTTTCTTTTGTGCGCATCAGTACTGCTCTCCTCAGCTTCAAAGGTACTGAATGCTGAAAGTCTAAGACAGTATTTTTTAAATGCACTTTTGATATACTGGAGAATGTAACAAAGCTTGTTAGATCCACAAGCCCAAGAATGTTCGAAGAACTTTGCCGTATTGTACTTGTAAGCCACAAGCTTCAAGGAAGCAGTTAATACACAACTATAATATTTATGTTGTGTATGCAATGCAATACGCACTGATCTCAGGGCCTCAATGAATGTGTGCCATGCAAACGATGTTTTTTTCCCTCTAATCCTGTAAACGAGAAGTACTTTTCTCCCTGTTTTGAGGCATGGAAGTTAAGATGCACATGGTATGGGGGTTATGCAGAAGGTCTGTGATAGATTTATTATTCTGCATCTTTACTCAAAAACCTAAGCCAAACAGGAGGGAAAGGGAGAAACAAAAACACAGTAGGATGGCTTGAGCACTGTTAATAGAAACCAAATATTTAAGAATTTCAACCTTTCTTTTTTTTTTTAATTAATGGTGAATTTGGTTATACTGTGCATGCATTTTTTTTAATTGCAGTTGTAGAGTTTATGTATTTTTTAAAATGAGAACTTTAAAAGAGGGTCAACAAACATGGCGGAGTTCACATTGACTTTTTGACTATACCTATGTATATATTGCGTTCAGTTAAGTTGCCTGCGTTTAGTTATTTGCAACTTTTCTTTGATTGCCTGGAAAATTCTCATGTCTTATCCAACCTTTTACTCTGTTTTTTTAGTTTTGACTATTAAAATCTTTTGATACTCCTGTCACAGAAATAGATGTAATATAGCAATCTATAAAAATATGAGTAGTTGTGCCAAAGTAGTGCAAACTGTCAGACCTGGGAACAGGTCTGAAAAAAACCCAGGGGGGTGGGCGTAGCCATATGTAGACAGCTGCCTGGGAGTCATCATCTTCAACAATTCAAATCATTATTCCTTATTGTGGATAATCAACAGGGGAAAAAATTAAATATGCAGTCTTATTTAACAGAAATGTTTTGAAGATGTATAGAATTCTTTGTGAATAATTCATGCTCTTTAAGATCAGAAGCGTTGAAACAAAAAAAAGGTGGGGAATTCTGCTGGGACGTGCCAGTTTAGAAACAAAGCAGCACTCTTGCTACATGTAAATGCAGCTGAAACAGGATGGCTGTAACATCAGGGAAAAAAAAATCTTTGCTAAAAAGTCTGTAGCAATATAGAAGATCTCTTCTTCAGAAAGTAAATTATTCATTTTGTCCTTGATCAATTCCAGTTAACATGTATTTGTGGCTCACAACTGTTTCTCTGAGACATAAAAGTGACTCATGGAGGAAAAGAAAAGTCACGCTTGGGGAAAAGAGCATCAAGAAAACCCTGGCACAATGTAGCCTTCTCCATCTTATGCCCCTACCAGGCATCTCTGATTAAATAACCCTTTCAATGACTTTGGCACTAACGAGTTATTTAAATTTTCCTTGCCTCTCTCAGTACAGTGCTCTACTTATTTTTTCTACCAGATGAGACACAAAATTGAAAAGAAAAAAGAAAAGAAATATTGGAATGGGCTTTCAATTTGGGGCAGCTGAACAGCAGCAGGTATAGCTTGGACTGTAGGGTGAAGCCTGGGAGGGACGGGTGACAGCTCTGTCACTGCGTGCAAACTTTTGTATGCTCCTTTCTGTGGGACTGCACCAGCAGAGTAATGTAGATATTAATATTTTTTTGCTATATCTGGAGATTGGGTCCCTAGTCTTGCAGTCCAAACTGAAGTCAACGGGAATCTGCTGGCGCTTAAAAATCAGTTCTTCTTGTTTGAAGAAATGCGACTTGGAGGCACACGCAAATTTCCCCCCCAGCTGCTTACTGCAGGGTATGCCGAGAAGCTCGTCACAACTGGGGAACCCCCATCAGTGGACAGCCTTACAGCTTTCTTCCATTTGTCACATTCTAGCAATTCTTTCTGTCCTCCTCATTACAGGAAATGCATGAAGCAAAGCGTTCTCCAGAATGGAGATTTCTGTCTGTTTTTCATGGTGCTTTGGTGACTGCTGGACCCCTTGGAGATCCCTTTCATCTAACATTTCTGCCTTTGCTGAAAACTGGATGCAAACTGTTTATGTTCAGCATCCAGAAGCTGAAATACTCCTGTAAACGTTCCTATCAACAAGCGAAGTCCTTCCTCCCATATGTGCGTGGGCTGTTACCTTATCTCCTCTTGTTCTCAGGGATGAACACCTTTGAACACCCAGGACAGGACACCGTTGGCTGCATAGGTGACTCACAGACACGGGGCAGAAGCATGATGTTACGCCCTAATGCCAGGACATTTTCACTACCTACGTTATAAGATGACACTTGGCTGAGAAGCCAAAGGGAACAGAACTGTGCCAGTCTTTTAAAATACTGCTTTACCACCTGTTTGTTGCATTTTTCCGAATACAGATAAATAAAACTGTATTTTGGTGGTGAGGTTCATCGAAATCAAACTGTCTGAATGCTAACCCATTTCTGGAACCGCCGCAGCATGCCCTGCACCACTTCTTTTCCATTGTACATGCGTACAGAGAAGGTCAAGCAGCGAATTAGCAGACAGCTTTGATGGTGCCAAAGACAACAACCTACTTCAATACATTATCAAATAATAGACCATAAATTATGTAAGCACCGAAATGCCAAGCAGCAAACAGCATTTCCACTGCGAAATAGAACCACCGAATTCATTAGAAACTGCTAACCCTGATGATGTATTTATATGGAGGAGTTGGAACATTAACTCTTTGCCACCATACTTCCTTTTCTTTCTGCATCTGTATCAAACGTTGTCATTTTTTCATCACGTTGCCTTATTGTGTGACTCTCCATCAAGCCCTGCCTCCAACATGCAGAAACTGTGTTTTGATTCACATTCAGACCAACTCCAGACACCGACAGATGTCTAAGGCAGCTCTGGAGGGGCACCACAGAGGAGCAAAATGTTGGGTATGCAAAGCTCAGGAGGAGAATGCCCCAGAATGGAGCTGGCAACACGGAGCTCTGGTCCTTTTTGTGCTGCTTAACTCCGGACTTTGCATAAGCAGGTGACGGAGAAGTGACAAAGCCAGGGGCTGTGCATGCACCAGTGGATTACCTCCTGACAGAGAGATCCTGCAGGCTCTGGGAGGTGGGAACCCCAGCTGGCCAGGGCTTTGAGCATCGGTGGTAGTGAGGAGGTCTCAAGGGAGATGGAAACAAAACAAAATTAAAAGATGTAAAAGGAAGTTTTTGTTAGAAGTTAAACTGTGATTTTTTTCTTTTTTAAATAGAGAAGCATCAAAGTAAATAGGATAGACAGAGATTTAAAAAGTTTTATACATCGTTCTTCCACACCCTATGCCCTTACAACAAATGGATCTGTATTTCTAGGCTTGGTTTCTGTTACTTCATAAACGGCAGCAAACTCTACCCAGCCTCTTCTGTTTCCTGGGCGTCTTTCTGTCCCCTCTGGAGCTGGACTGGTTATCTTCCCATCTCCTGCTGCAAGCCTCCAGCCCTGGGCTGTGCTGCTTCTCTGCTGCTGCCGCCGCCGCCACCATACCCTGCATGGTCGCAGCCTTCTCTCTTGGGGCATACCCAGATCTTCCCCAGGGAAGACATCGTCTCCCCTCCCTTCAAAAGTCCCTTCAAGTCCTCTCTCCTTACTAGACCGTAAAACATAACTGAAAACAAGATGGCAGATGCTCGCCAACCAATGTACTGTGTAGCCCGCACCACTTTTTTTGCTGGTATCTCTCATCAGCAGTGATATTGCTTGCGGTATCTGGCATGCTTTAATGTCAGTGAGCCAGCTTGTGGCAGTGGGTATTACAGTCCTGGGAAAAATAAGTGTAATCCTATGCAAAATAATTTAATGCAGCACCTTTAAGAGGATGTACAGCTGCACTCAACTGGAACTTCTCATTCCCAATGGCAAATTTTTGAGCACCTTGGTTTCAGGGAACGAAACCACCTTGTAAGAGCTTGATGTATCCAAATCAAGGGAGTCTTCTAGAAGTTGAAGCATCCATAGAAAGGATAGGATTTTGTAGGCAAACTTGTTTTTACAGAATTTCCCAGACGCTGTGCCCAGATAGTGTTCTGCTACTACGGTTGTTAAGACACAGAAGGGCAAGGAGTGCCACATATGCAAAATACCATCATCATTTATTGACCAAATGTTTCATAGACTCAATGGACTAAGTAAAAATCAGGCTAAAACAAAACCAGAAAACCCAGGGTAAATACTGATGAACAAAGATTCCAGAGTCTAGCACAGTAGTTGGTCCCTGTTTAGGCTTGGCAAATGGCACGAACTTTAGGTACGTAGCAGGACTCAGAGGCAATTGCAGAGTTCTATAGGGATATGCAGTAGTTCATATACTGTTTCTATACAGGCTGCTATCAGTGCATTATTTTGCAGAACCACTAAAATTCAGTGACTCATTATCAAAGGATAAAAAGCATAAAGTTAAAATACATCAGAAGTTCCAGACTGAGGCATTTGCCTCTGAACATTTTACTTGCTAAGCCTTTTTCTTTCAGGGAAATCTGCAGTTCCTAAAAACATCTCTCTCCTTTTCATGACCACATATAGCTTTTAGGACAGACTAGTTCTGCCAAAAAAAAAAAAAAAGCTTTTTTTTTTTTTTGCATTTTATCTCAATATTTCACTGAACAGAGAAATTTTGTCAAAGCCTCTGAGGCGAAGACAATTTGCAAATTAATTCCTCTACCAGTCTGAAAAAAGTAACCGTCAAAAGAGCATGCCATGTCCTATGTCACTGTGTCTCTGTGAGAGAACCTAGGGCAGGGGACACATATAATGATGTGTTTCGTAGTTGAAGTTTGCTCTGATGATTTCTATGCTCATGATAATTTGCTAGTAATATCGTTTAAGGCAGGACTGTGCTTGTTCCACATCTTGATTCAAGTGGTCTTGCTTCCTTCTTCTGCAAGCAAACTTGAAGTGAACGATCGGAGAAACATCTTTTTTCCCTTGTTTACTCCATGCACCAAGAGACCAGATGTGGTCTTCCAGTTATAGGTGCTCAGAAGTACATTAGCTTAACAAAGGAGAAAGAAAAAGAAAATACTTTGATGCATTTCTTCAAAAGAGAGGAAGTCATCCCTTGCCAGTGGATGCCCCTAACCAAGGAATAGTCTAAAGTATCCAAGTGTAAGCATGAGTTGTCATTTTGCTATGCATGAAACAATTCAAATGCATAAAATTAGACATGTACTTGGCAAGCAATGATTTCATCTCTTAGTAATGAACCACTGTCCTTACGTGAATCTGGAGGCAGTAGGGATATATGACTCAAAAGCTAACTACTAGAAAGTTTCTCCCATTTCTAGAATTATCAGTACCGGCGTATTTCAGTGCCATAACTTCTATACAAGACAGTGAGTATGTCAGGGAGAAAACTTAGGAGATTAATGTAAATAAAGTATTCCAATTAACATAGTAGAAGGTCCTCCGCTATTATAGAAAGCTAATTCTCTTTATAGTCAGGATTGGCCATTGTAGGGTCTCACATCCTAAAAATGGTGGCAATGTTTACACCAAGGTTCCTCTAGTCTGTCTCCAGGACTGGTCATAAATGGGCACCTGAAGAAGAGGAAGAGCAGGCAAACTTATGTGATAGCTTTCCCTAATATTGTCTCAGCCTCCAACTTCATACAGCTCTGGGGGTTTCCCAAGTCTCTTGTTGCTTGTTCGTTTAGCAGCCCTAAATCATCTCTCTTCCAGGCAGTCATCCGATCTTCCCTTGAATCGGTGTCCACTCTTGCACCCACAATATACTTTAAGAAGGAATTACATAGGTCTGCTGTCTGTCGTGTTAAAAACCAGCTCTCCTGGCTTCATTTGAAGCCCCTTAGTTCTTGGAATGAAAGAGATGGTAAAAAAGTTGATTCCCATCCATCACTTCCATGCCGCTCCTTATTTTGTAGACTTGTACCAAATTCTTCTAAATCAGCTCTTTTTTCCAGCCTTTTCACGTTGACCCCTGTCTCCTAGCCAGCTTTTGTCCAGATCAGATTTGTCCCATTTCTCCCACAGCTATTCAGCTTCCTTAAAAGCCTTTGATGAAGGGTTTTGTCAAAAGCCTTCTGGAAATACAAACAGACTACATCAACTAGATCCCCCTTTTCTGCAAGGATCTGTAAGGCAGGATTTCCCTTTGCAGTTCCTCACAACTCTGGCATTTTTCCATGCTCTGTAGCTGCATCCTTTATTACTGTTTCTGCTAATTTGCCCAGTGTTGCCATCATGATTACAGGCCTGCGACTCCCCAGGTCTCCCTGGGACCTTTTCTTAAGGACTGACATCACACCCATTCTTTAAATCGGAGGACATTTTAAGTGGTTAATATGCTTACATATTGCCATTAGTAACTCAAGTACTTGACTCTTGAGTTCTCTTAGATCTCCTGGGTGACTGCCATTTGGTTTTTGCAATAGGTTACCGCACATCTGGAGTTGAGGTTAACCAGTGCAATTGTATTATCTGCCCTTGCTGCCTCTCTGATTCCTCTCAGCATAGAGCAGTCAATGTCACCGGCCTCGCAGGGCAGTAAGAGATGCTTCCTAAGGGATATCCTTATCTCTAGAGGGTCCACGGAAGTGGCCCAGTGTGATCATTTCCCCCTCTGCCTGTTCTAATGATGTTTCTGCAGCTAATCATCCTCTACAAGCCTCTTCCCATCCTCTTCGTGGGGAGAAGCATTTAAAAATAAATGGAAGAAAAGCTGAATGATGGACCTTTCTCTGCCCCAGGCCTGACCCTGCCCCATGCTGTGCCGTAGTCGGTTCCCTTTGAAGGTGGCATTTGGCTTCAGAATTAGGTTGAGCTGAGAAGCTAAGTACAGTTGGGACTGTGGGATCTCTAGTTTCAAGCTTTTTGCAGAATGGGCTGAATTCAGAGTTTTGTATCTGAGAAATGTTTGATTTTTTTTTTTTTAAGTGAATCTGGCACTCTAATCTCATCATGGGATCTGAAGACTAAGCAGGAGCAAACAGTATTTACTCCTCTGCCTTGTCCTGCTGCCAGAAATGTGCTGCATTGCCCTCTGACAGATCAGCTGGAGACAAAGAAGAAGAAAAGGGATGAAACAGAAGCTACTTACAGATGCAAGGCTTAACTTTGGTGCTGTCACCTTCATACATGGCAGAACTGTCACCTTCTCCTACACGTGTTGGAGAATGCTCCCTACAACAGCTGTGGTCTGTCAGTGACGAAAGCCAGAGTTTGTAGTAGGATGTGAAAGTGTGAATATTGGCCATGATCAGCCTTGGGAACTTTTTCCTGCTGGAGCTGGCATGCTTTCTGCCCAGGAGCTGGATGACTTTCTGGTGCTCTTTCAGCTGATGCTAGCTTTAGATTTGGCCAAGTATCCCATCTGAAGGGTACATTTGGGCTGGGTTTCTGTTTCACCCAAAACTTTATATAGCCCTTTTTAGGGGCTCACGTATCTTGATTGTTATTCGTCCTTTTTTCTTTAGGCATAGATGTGGCTACTGTTATGCCAGTAAGGCAGGGTGGCATAACAACCATGCAGAGGCTAAGGATTTTAACTTCTTGAAGTGTTTTTTTTTTTCCCCATAGAGTCTTTTTTAGTCATTTTCTTCCTTATTCAAAATTCAATCTTCTTCCCACAGTTCAGTGTCACTGCTAGCATTTGGTAAAATCACTCTTATAATGAATTTGAATTGAGATGTATTAGGGTGACCAGTGGCTTAACGGCTCAACTGTAACTACGTCTTGAATCAGTTCGTGGGTAATAAGAGAGGTAAGAATAGCTCCTCATCTTGTGTGCTGCACTACCTGAGGTTCCTGCAGGTGATCATTATTACGTGCTACTTCATACACTGTTTGGCCAGATAATGCCTTGCAATTAGGCCTTAAGAGCAAACGATGGAAAGCTCTCCATAAAAGCTGATTATATTAGAGCCCAGCAGCGTATCCGTACCACCATTCTCTGAGATTTGCTGCCTTTTTGATGTCTCACTATTGCTGCTCTGATCCAGAGGCAAGCTGTTTATCCAGGCTGCTGCAGGCCAAATCTGCAGCAGTGGTGCTCTGGCATAGCTGCGCTGCAGTCAAGGGAAGTATGGCCTGGCTCCTTCTCACTGATATCCCTTCATGTTCCATAATGTTAGTTGTATCTTGTTGGTACTCTTCCGTTTCTTTTATTGTCACATTCATCTTCAGCTGGTACAAATAGCGTGTCAACGTTAACTCAATGGATCCGTTGCTGGAATTGGGTTTGCTTCATGGGTTTTGCACAGACGATGAAATGTTTATAGGGGCTGTGGGAGACAGCACAAAAATAGAAAAACTTGACAGTTTGGTGGATGTCAGTACAGTTTGGGAATAAATCTTCACTGACCCTGATGGTTACACTGCCATGCATGGAAGGGATAGACAGCTTAAACTGGTCCCAACAGTAGCCCCGTATCCTGAGTTGACAAAAACTGCTTTGCTCACGCAGAGTAGCGAACAGGCATAACTGGCTCCAGAGGCGAGCGCTGCAAGCCCAGGGTTAACAGATGATGCTGGGGTGGGGAATCTCTCAGGAAATTTTCAGCCTTCCTGCATTCTGTAAGAGGGCATCCACATGTGGCCAGTAGCCTTCTTTCCACTTCCCAAAGCTGCTGTGGTTTGGGAGGGTGCAGAGCAATTTTCTTTTGCTTTGTACTTAGACAAGCAGCAGTAATCTCCCTGAGGCCGGCAACGCGGCACACTCTCTCCAAGGGCTCACCACACGTTATTTTGCAAGCAAAGGCAAGGTCACTTTACCCGCACGCCAAGCCAACCAGGAGTTATGTGGGTAAGATTGGTTTGTACGGAGCGTGAACTAATGAGTCCTAGTAAGATTTCTGCTCAGCTTGGGGCATGTGCAGAACAGGCTTGTAAAATACCATGTAGACACTTTGTAAGAGAGACTGTACACAACCTCACCTGTGAGCTCTTTGGTCTCCAGGCATTTTGAACTTCGCCTGGGCTAGCGATAATTAGCCAAGGCGTGGTCTTCGTCACTTGGTTCATGCTTTGCCTTTGTGGTCCATCTTAAAAACAGCAAAGAAAGGTGATCGTGAAAGGTGAAATAAACTTGCAGCCTTCCACAGGCAGTTTGGGGTTGGGTTGTTGTGCCAAAATTGTTGTCAGCTTAGTCCGAAAAGTACCTGGTTTTTTTCCATCTCAGACAAATGTAACACAATAGGATGTGTCATTTGATAAATTATATCATGCTAAACCATGTCATGTGGATAAGGTCAAAAGGATAAGGAAAATTGTAGCAGAGGTAAGAAAAATGAAATATGTTGGTGGAGTATGGCTTTTCTTTCTGCTTTGAGTTTACAGCGTTCAATAGATTTAAACCTTTTTTGGATGCGTAACACTTTTCTCCTCTAACCCACCAGTGAACCGTATACCAGCATCGTCACAAGGGTGGCAGCAGCTAGAAGAGACTTTTTGAGTGGAAAACATGTAATTTGTCAGGGTGGGCAGGTGAACACAAATCTGTTAGCCCTTTTTTTTTCCCTACACAGGTCAGGTTCTTCCGGTACGCTGGCCAGGTTTCAATTTGGGTAGCTTATACATCCGTTGGGATTTCCACTGTGGCTTGTAAAATTCATTTGAATACTTTGAATAGCAGGTAAGTCCTATGTAAATGTCAGGTGTGATGGCATTGTAGAGATAGTGGGAAGCGGAGGTGTTGACTGGGATGTGAGGGGGAACCTCAGTGCATCTCTGTCCTTCCCCAAGCTTCCCCCGACGGATGCCAGCGAGCTCCCCAGGGCGCAGGCGGCCGCGTTGCTTCTCCATTGCCAGGTCGCAGCTGGATGCGCAGAGAAGCACAGTGAAGATGCCAGAAGTGTCTGCGGATGGGCCGGAGGGAGGTCAGGAGTCCTATCGGTGCGTTTGCAGCGTTGGGGCCCCGAAGCGCAGCTTCCTGGCTTGGGCACGTCGCTGTGGGGGTATAGCTGTTGAGCGCAGACCTGCGTCTCCCTGGGGTCTGCCTCCAGGGATCTCTGCTCTGCACCCAGGTAGATCCGCCCAGCACCAGGCTGTGGAGGTGCCGTTAGTTTCCCTGACGCCTAACCAGCATCGTCTGTAGAATGATGCCAGAGGTCTTTCCGTGCTATAGAAGCGGGGACGAAAATGGGCTTTAGAATTGTGAGGTGCTTTGATAACATGGTAATGGGGGCTGTAAAGCACCTGAGAGAGATGGAGAAGCTTCTTTTTCATCATCTGCAGAATCTCATTAGTCTACCTGCCATTTCTTTCTTTGCCTTAAGAGCAATGGCAGGACCTTATTCTTCTCCTCCTTTTGCAGAGAGCTATGACTGACCTGCTCCCTGTGTGCTGAGAGCGCTTGCAGGCAGATCAAGAATCGGAGGCTCCTCTCTGTCACTTTCCATGCAATAACCTGCTTCCTGGCAGAAAAAGTGTCAAAAGAAAACTGTTCCAAGGAGGAATATAGCACCGGACAGTCTTATAGCACCAATTCAAGCTTGCTGAAGCAACTGGAAGCTGTTCCTCTTTTATTTTGCCAGGACTCCAGTTGCATAAAGACTTAGGCATGCCCAGCTTTCCTTTCAATGCTCATTTGCTTACATTTAAGTGCATGTGTCGTTTTTCATTATTTTATATGCTAAGGGGCAGATTCTGAATCTTTTAGTCATGTTTGGCAGAACCTTGTTCCATAAATAATCTTTTTAACTTCAGTGGATTTATTTGTGGAAAGTATTACTGTTCAGCAGCAGCTGGAACAGAGTCCCAGCGGGAAGAGCAGGGAAGAGCGGAAGAGGAAAATGGCTGCCAGAGATAGGATCAATATTTAAGTTTTAATGTAGCTCCACATCAGCCACTGAAGGCAGTAAAATATTTTTTTTTAATTTGCTGTGAAAGCTTCAGCAAGAGGAGGAAAACCTTGGATGCCCTTCTAGGGTTGCTTTAAAACAAAGATGCAATATTCATTCTCACTGTATAGTGTTAAAAAAAGACTCGGTGACTCTTTGGCTCCTAATTATCACCTCAGGCAGCTTATTTAGCCTACCTGTCATGAAGGTAGGAAGTATACAGCACACTGTAACTCTTGCAAAGCAATCGAGCCACTTTTTTAGCTTTCCTCTATCAATATTAATAACCTACACTAATTGCAAAATGCTTTCATTTTTTTTCCTTCTTTTTCTTCAATCTGCTACAGGGATTAGTTAGTCATTTGCATCTTCTTTAGAGGCCTTAACAAATGTTAATTTGTCATTCTTACCTCTCCCTTTTTTTTTTTTTTTTTGGTTATGTATTAAGTGTCAGAAAGAAATGAATTTCCCGGAAGGATATTTAGTGTCTTTCATGTATCAATCAGGGCTGAGTTCTTCCTTTTCTTATGCAGAGTTGGTTTCTCCTAAGCTGCATGAGGTCAAGAAAAGAGAAGATATAGCTTTACACATTGCAGTGTACCTTGAAAATAAAGACGTAAGAAGTAGAAAGTTAAGTGACCTATGGTGTGCTGTAAAGATATTTCCATTTCAGACCTCTTTAATGTATTTCAATGCCTGAAATGCTCTTCCGATCGGAACGAATTTCAGCAAACTTGGTTGCTCTGGCCAAAAACCAGGTTGTTAGCATTGTCTATGGGCAGGTTGTAAGTACTAGAGGAGTTAAGCAAGTTTTCTCTTTACAGATATCCCTGTACTTCAATCCTTGAAATTCCTCATGTATGCCCTGCCAGGCTGCTCTCTTTCTTTAACAGGAGATGCTAATTACGTGACATGTTGTGGAGGCATCATTAGGGTAAAGTTTCTTTAATTCATTTTTATTTCAGAATAAATTGTACTTGAAAGTATTAACGGCCTCTTGAATTTCAATGAGTAAGAAGTTTAGGTTTGCTGCTGAACTGCATAGCTTCCTGGACGGCAGGCTCATGAACTTGGAAATGGTGGACAGGAAGCATTGCCAGCCTATTTTTTCATGCTGGTGAACGTTTCTCCTTTATTTATGGATTAAAGACTAATAGCTGAGTAGTATATTGTAACCATGCTCAAAAGCAACTGACAGTGTGGGTTTGAGGAAAAGTATGAATAGTCGGTCTCTATTTTAAACATCCTAGGGAGATTTTTTTTTTTTTCCTGAGCCATAATTAGAATCACAAAAGACTTCAGGTGGAAAAGGGACCTCGGGAGGTCAGCGGTCCCACCTCCTGCTCAAAATGAGGTCAGCTGTGAGGTCAGACTGGGTTGCTCAGGGGCTTATTCAGTCTGGTCTTTTAAACCTCCACAGAAGGAGACAGCACAACCTCTCTAGCAACTTGTGCCACCGCTTGACTGCCCTCAAGGTGAAAAATTATCTCCTTGTAGCCAGTCTGAGTGTCTCTTGTTTCAACTCGTGCCTGTTGCCTCTTGTCCTCCCACCCCGTGCCTCTGCAATGAGCCTGGGTCCACCTCTTGATCGCCGCCTCGTAGGCGCTGGGGGCTGCTGTGATGTCCCCAGAGGCCACCCCTTCCCCCGGCTGAACGAGCCCTGGTCTCACAGCATCAGCTCACAAGGGCAAGAGCTTCTGCCCTGAGCATCTTGGTGGCCTTCCCTGAACCTACCCCCAGTTAAATGATGTCTTTCTTCTGCTGGGTGTCCCAGACTGGATACAGTACTGTTGATGTGGTCTGACAAGCGCTGAGTAAAGGGGAATAACCGCTTCTCTCTAACCTACTGGCAGAGCTGCTCCCCAGCCAGGCAGTGCCCAGCCTGTATCGCTGCAGCAGGTTCTTCCTCCGCAGGTTTGGGGCTTTGCATTGGTCCCTGTTGGATTTCACGAGGTTCTGCTGGTGCCAACGTGAACAACGTATGGTTATTGTTGTCCGTAGGTGGGTCTACCTGACACTGCAGTTAGGCAAGGTTTCTCTTTGCTCACATCTCTGGCCTTCCAAATACGCTTTGCTGGCTGGGGAAGAATATATGATGCAAAATGTGATTCTAGGCAGGCTTCGGTGTCTCTCATGCATCATTTTGGTCTAGTCAAACCCACTCATGGACAGTGCAAAGGAAAAGTACCTCTATAACTGTGCTTCTACAGGCATGTGACAGAAACCTGGCAGATGGGCTGCGTCTTTTATTATCGACTGGGGATGAACAGACCTGAACCTGGGGAGCAGTGCTAGGTGGGGTGGCAAAGACTGTTCTGTGACTTCAGCGTTGTCTCTTGCATATGTCTCCCGTAGTCCAAAAATACATGAGGTGCTTGTATCCTCAGATTGCCTCTGAAAAAATCACATAAAGGGCTGGGTGAGAGCTTGTCAGCTATCAGAGTCACAAAAGTATCGGGGCAGAATGAAATAAAGCCAGTCACGGTTCCCCTGCTCCCCCAGATTGTAACACAAGCACATGACCACTGCTGAGAAGTGTCAGCAAAAACGTTAGAAGTGTCTGAGGCCCTTCCGCACCGGGCAGTGTCCTTCCCTAGTCAAACAGATAGGCAGAGCCATTTGCATCAGATGCTAATTAGGTTTTAAGGAGCGGGGGGGTGGGGTGTGTGGGGGGGGTGTGGATAACAGGAGCGATGCAAGAGACACAGTGCAGTCGGGTATTGCTGCATTAAACATAGCGCCATGCGGCGTGCTGCTCTGCGGTCTGCAGAGGTGCTGTTTAATAAGGGAACTAATCACCGCCAAGTTTTGAAGGCAAAAGCCAGACAGTCACGGGAAATCTGCGTGAACATAATTCCATACAATTTCTAATCCTTTGCTCATACTCGTGTGTTTTCTTGAGTGAATGCACTCCCTCTGGTGGCTAATTTACTATCTCCATTTCACTCTTTTTTTAGGGATAAGGTTGTCTGCGATCAGCTGGCTAAAAGAACCCAAGGAGCAGTAAGCTACTGCTTTTATTAGGCTAGTTTAATGTTTTATGTTCTCAACACCGAGGGCACAGATAAAGTCTGGCCATTCAAATGTATTTTAAAATAATCCCCATTCATGAAAAAAGATGAAGCTCAAAACAAACCAAACCAAACCCCAAACAAAACAAACAAAAAAACCCTAAAAAAACCCTGTTCGGAAAGGTTATTTCTGGAAAGAAGCCTAAAACATTATATTTTTATCAGGTAAATGGTCTGTTGGCCTCCGTGATCTGCTGTTTTAAAACCCAAGTTGGTCGTTCACAAAAGGTAAATCAATGATGTGTCAAACTCCCTTTTATTAGTTTCCTCTTAGGTGTCTATCTGTTATGTCTCACATTGCAAGCTTTTCTGGATAGAAAACACCTTTTTCTGATCGTAGCATGGTAGTCAGGACAATAGATGCTATTGCTGCCTGTAAACCCATAGGGAGAACCTGTGTGCTGGAAATCATCAAAAGAGCAAAAAGTCTCCACTCTTTGAAGGACGAACGTGATTTGGATGTGGTTTGTAGTATGTCATCTGTTCATACGGGCAATTTATTTGCCTACACACTTTTATAGAACACTTATGGTCAAGCAAAGCCGGTGTTACAGTGGCATTCAGTACTGAAACACCATTCCGAGGCTGGGAAACACCAGCAGAAAGGGTATTTACTTAATTAGGTGTCACGTTGTGTTTCAAAAGAGAGAAATACAAGCAGAAATGGCTGCGAAATTGCTTGCCTGCAGGTTCATGCACTTCAACACTCAGTAAGCTTCCTGCCTTATGAGGAAGGGCTGGTCCCACTCCTCCGACAGCTGGATTTAGATGCTGAGCTGACCACATTGGCACCGTGGTGGAAGGACTTAAGAGTCGTTTCAGCATATTTGGAGCAAGCTTAGTGAGGGCAAGAGGGAGAGAGTTGGGGTGGTTCATGTTTACTTCCCGCTGTATCCTCACCAATCCAGGTGACGGCGTGGCCCGGGACAGGCACCGCTGCTTGGTCAGAGGATGGGGTCTGGTTCCTCTGGCTCAGTGCTTGCAGAATTAGTCCAGTGCTAATTTTAGAGGCCAATGTTGACGTTAGAGGCCAGTCCTATCAACCAGACTACTACTGTCTTAAAAAAGATCCCTTGGTGACCATATAACCTCGAATTAACTGTCTATCCCAGAAGCCATCTAATTTCATAACCTATAATACCATCACTGAGTTTCTGTCATATTTCACTTAATTGCACGTCTGTTGCTACAGCGTTTCAATTTGGGGAAATTTCTGTTTCCTTACTCAGGAAAACAGTTTACACTCTCAAGACCAATTTGCCAGCTGGAGCATTGTTCTTCTGCAAATGGATGCAAAGATAAGGCTCTTGTAAATACCTGAAAACACCATCATCTCTGCATTTACACTTTCGACAGTGTGCATCTCAATGACGGTGCATCACGGTCCGCCATCTCCACGGGATAGGTCCTTGCTCCTAGCACACGATTCTCTGAAGGTGGCAAAGTGTGTAGCTGGAGCAGGTCTATGGTGGCATGAGTTTGCCCCCTTGCGTTGCTTTGAACAAGCTACCGAGGAAAAAGTATGAAACCCTGTGATGGCACAAAGATGTGGGGCATATTTATGACTAGCTGTAAGTAGCTCTCATGGATCCCCTGCAACGGGGTCCTTTGGATTTTCAGGCACGGTTGTAGCTCCCACCTGGTGCTCAAGAAGGACTTGTGAAAGCAGCCTCCACAGAAAAAGACCGGGAGGTATCCTGGCATTTTTTTAACTTTACACGGATTTTCTTCCTGAGAGGAGACAATTGTGCTCCTGAACTGGTAGAGAGAGGCTCATCAGCTGATTAATCTGTCCAGGCGACCGTAATGATGCAGCTCTGTGTCATTTGACAGTCACAAACAGAAATCAAGAGTGAGGTGCCCAGTTCAAAAAATTAATAGACACCGGAGTCTATTCTTCGAGACCTTAGATCATATGCATAAAACAACTTGGAAATCCTTCTGAATCTTCATGTATCCTCAGATAGTTTCACGGTGGTCCTGAATTAGTGCTTGCTCTAGTATGAATGAAATGTCAGTTCCATTTTGCATACTAGTCTCATTTTATTGAATGTAATGATAACTGGATATTTCCCTCAAAGTCTTATCTCCACAGTATTTCAAGAGAATCTTGGGGGCTGGGATTTTTTTTATTATTTTATAATGAACATCTCACTCTTAACTGTTGTAAATGAAAGCAGAGCAATGTGTACTATACTCATAAAATGACCTCACCAAACAAAAATGGTAAGGACCCAACCTCCCTCCAATTTTTCTTCATTAATGCTTATCATTTGCTGCTGGGCCTGACCTGATGTTTTAAAATGTCTATGTTTTACTAGCTGTGTTAAAATAAAGCACACTTGAAAGTCATTAATAATTGGAAAGATCTCTTGTAGTCCTAGTGATATTTTTTCATCTCCTGACTTTTACATATAGAATTCTTACTATCATCTGAAACAAATTTTGTGGTTTGATATATGAAACCCAAAGTTAATCAAATTGCAATATCTTCATATCAGTGCAAATTATTTTGACATTGAGAGAATGTTACCACTTTTTAAACTGTGTCATAAATATTACTATCAATTTCATCAGTATAACGTGACCATTTATATTGCCGTATTTCAGAATTAAGAGATATGGCCCACATTCATTTGTAACCAAATGCTGTTGTACCCTATATATTCCTCAAGCTTCACATTTTGGGTGTGGTGGGGGTTTTTTTGGTTGGTGGGTTTTTGGGTGTTTTTTTTCTGGGGGGCGGTGTGTGCAGGGTGGGGGGGATGTTGGCCTTTTTCAATCTACAGCTGTAGAAACTAGAGACATGGTGCTGAAAAAACAAAACCAGACAATTGTCTTCCTGGCATTTGTTTAAATCCTGAAGTGTCCAGTTTGTCCAACCTGCAGTGGGCTACAGCAATTCTTTACTAAGTGGGAATTTGTTAGACCGTAGGATGGGCTTGTGCAGTTTTCGTCCCAATGAGTATGAAGGAAACTAAAGGTTGTACTCATTTCAGAAGATCTTGTAGGTCTAAGATCTTTCAAAGGAAAGGAGATATAGATAGATAGATGGATGGACAGACAGACAGACATATACATGAGGAAAAAGTCACTACTCTTTTAGAAATTTTTTTTCTGGCAGCCACTGTCATTCTCATAAAACTGATTCAGGCACCTTAGCAAAATGAACTCTGTTTTACACATGCAGCTAAATAAATATTCTTACAATTCATTACAAGCCTACCATTGTTAGAAAGAGATTGTCATGATTTTTTTTACCATTTTTGTGTAAATATCACTATTCTCATCTTGAGTAGGCTTAGATGACTGGGGAAAAAATAACAAATATTTGGTGATATTTGGAAAAATCAGGGTAAGTCTTAGGGTAACTTAAAGAATTAGTTGAATTAGTTTTAAAAATTGTAATTAGCTCCTTTCAGAAACATCTACAGTTTGAAGTTTATTTTAAAGGTGAGAATGGTGGAATCTTTTGGCCAGCACACTTCAGAGAAAAGATTCTGTCTTGTGTCTCATTACATTTGCTTATGCTTTTTGATTATGGCAGACAAAAAAAACCACAAACAAACAATTAAAAAACCCAGAAAAACAACCTAACAGCTGCTTTTAACAAGATTAAAATCCTTCCGAGCAACATGAAGGATTGAACGTGGGTCAAGTTCAGCAGCATTACCCATGGCAATCCAGCTCCAGCACTCACTTAAAATGCACGTGACTTAAAAGCTCTGTGCTTCTGAAGCAGCTATTTACAGTTTAAAAGAAAAACAAAGAAACAAAAAACCCAAAAAGCAAAACCAACAAAAAAAAAAACACTTTTGTATCTCAAAATTCTCTTTTCAGGTGTCTTGTAGACAAACCGTTTCCAGACGATAGCCTGGTGGATCATGACTCAGTGACAGGAAAAAGGTCCCTTCCTCAAGGATTAGTATTTGTAACAAGAAAAATGTTTTAGCTCAGTCAAAAAGTAAACAAAACAAAAAAGGACTCATAGGCGGGATTCAATGTCCAGGCCTTATGATGGTTTTCTTGAAGCTGTTTTCCTCCTGTTGTGTCACAAATAGTCATTCTGTATATTTCTGGGGGTTTTTTTCTAGACGATGAAATTAGTTTACCAGTCCACAGGGACTACTGGGATGGTGGCATTTTCTCCTGTTTGGTTCCTATAAAGGTGCCAAGGAAAAGAGGAGATGAATCAGCACGTGCGTGAAGAATAATCACAGCTGGAAATAAAGATGTGTTATTTAGCTCTGGCTTTAGGACTGTATAGCTTTTAACCTATCAAATAGATTATATACCCTATAAGAAAAAATAACATATTTCTTTTGCCTAGGAGCAGCACAAAAGCAGGGGCTCCTGGATCTCTGAAGGGGAGCATAAATAGTGCCTCTCCTTCAGGGACAAAAGTGCCAGGGCTGTAGAAAGTAAAAACGCTTGCTTGTCCCTTGGTCTTACCAAACGAGAGATGCAAAACAGCGTAGCTAAGAAGGAAGGACCTTTTCCCAGTATATCAAAAGCACCCTGGTTTCTGGCTGGACCCCATGATTTCAACACCACTTCAAATATAAAATACTTCTGTCATGGAAAATCGGCGGTGCTCACCTCCATCCCTACTCTAAGGCCAGAAAGGATCTGAGGCCATGAACCGAAATGTGCTGAGAAGTCATCCCCCGAGAGCCACGTGGTTCGTCCCAGCTTTTGGGGCGGATCTTCCCTTCAGGGAGCTGGACTGGGAGGTCTCTGCATTCCTCCCTTTGAGATGAAGGAGACGGGCGCAGATGTGAAGGCAGAGATGTCTCTGGTCCTCACCTGTTTGCTGGTTTTCCTGGCGGGCTGCTCAGGGTGCCAGCACCACACCTGCCGCTGCGTGGGCAGGGTCTTCATTTGTCAGGAGAGCAAGGTGGTCCAGGTTCCCCGGGACATCCCCGCCAACGCCACCGAACTGTAAGTAGGGAGAGGGAACGGTTGCGAGCAGCAGCCTTGTTTCTGGCTCTCAAAACAAACTGCTGCTTGGCAAGCCAAGGGTCAGGTTTGTAGGGAGTCACTCGGGAGACCTATGCCAGCTGTTTGGAAAGCGCAGCCCTTACTCCGACGCTCACTTAATTACATCTTGAAGCTCCTCTCTGTCACTCTGATCGTGCTCATTTTAAGATGTCTGTTAAGAAAAGATATGGTACGTTATAATGCAAAGCGCAGACTAAATTTTGAACAAGCTTCCTTGGTGCGGTAACAGTAATTTGAAGCATAAAGTCTAAGCCTTCTTTACAGTTTGCTTTAGCGTTGTTGAAACGCATCGTGCAACTTGTCTGCCCCAAACAACTTGATGATGAGCGTTTGTGTTTGTACTGCAGGAGCTTTCCAAAGGTTTGTGCTTGTTTGCCAAGAAGCAACTTAATGTTTTCTTTTTGAAATCACAAAGGCATTACAGAAAGGACTCTGATAAACATTCAGAGAGCGATCCTCCTCTGTCAGAGGAGAAGCACAACTGCAGTTGGAGGGAGTGAGCAACGTAAAGATACCGTACTGTCTTACTTGAGGAAGGGTTTTATCTATCTCAAAGCTTCTCTTTGTTTTCCATAAAGTAACGTGAGCAGTACTGTATGACAGCTGTTTTCTGTCAGTAGTACAGGCGAGAAAAAGAGCTTATGCAATGGCACGTGAATGTGCAAGTGATTGTTTTCATTTCAATTTTTTGAAATCAAATTATATCACCCCTTGCCTACACCCACAGCCGTCTGACATCATTACAACCTAAAGCAAAAACAAAAGGAGTAGTCCTGGATAAACCCTTTGATTAATAAGTGGAGGGGCAAGTTTGGAGGGAGGATACAATGAAGAATGATGTGTCACTAGTTGGAAAAATATGCCCCATCCTGATTTTACACACCACAATATATCCATAGTTACTATCCCACAGTTTTCCTAGGGCAGAAGTTTTGTTTCGTTCAGAAGGAGGAGTTGTTAGGCTCACTGAATAAGTAGACCGCGGTGAAAACTTGAGAAAAACGGCTGAATTAACCACAGAAGGTCAGTAAAAGTTTAAATCATTCTTGCAACTAGAGAGAAAAATAATCCGTCTGTGATTTAGGTCATCTAAATCCTGAGTGAACCATGCTCCAGGCATATACTGCTAATTTTGTTTAATTTTGCTTTGATTGTTTCTTTAGATTACACAGTTAAGGTCTGCCTTCTAGGGATTAAGCAAAAGCATTTTATAATTATTGCTGCAAAGAAGTAGAGTTTTATATCACTAAAAAACACCTGTTAGCAAACCGGCATTTGTTGACAGCAGATCCTTGTTAACTTCTTGAGGGTTTGTTGAGGATGCTAATTTGTGAGTTCCTCAGCGCGAGTGTGTCTTCTCTGAAACAGGCAGACGACAACGCTGGCGCGACTGAAAACAGCCAGCGAGACCTTTCTTCCGGCAGCACTGTGCAAATGCTGGAGTTAGTATCTCTTGACTTGACTCTCTTCTCGCTTACACCAGCTTTTGGTTCCTCGGGAGGTAATTCTGGTCCCGTTCAATTGTATTAGCCCTGGGACTGATTTCAGCATGGCTTAAAAATTTGTCCATGAAAACTATGTAGAGTCGCTTTGAATATACCAAATGTAACTGTTACTAAAGCCAGATACATCCGCAGAAGAGCATTAAGTTTCAGATAAACCTTAGATTTTTTTCCTTCAAGGTCAAAAGGGGACTCTAGGAAGTGCTCGGTGGCGTGATTAAGGTGACTAAAATAAACTTTACTGCTTGAGGTGCTGTTGCAAATGTGCTCTTGGTAACAGAAAAAGCTTGCTTTATGTTTCTTCAAAAAGCCTCAATGAGTCAAAAAGGTTTTAAAATCAGTGTAGCAACTTGAGTGTAGATGGCCACGGTGTCTAAGGACCCTATATAGGATGCAAGCAGAGAGTTCTTGCTAAGTACAGCTCCTGCAAGGTACATTTTTCATTTAAGAGTTCATTCTGGGAGTGCTGAATGCAGTCTATTCTTGTTTGAGGTAAAGGAGGGGGGGTTCTTCAGTACACTTAGAGCTCCTCACCTTCTCTTATGTGGTCTTGATAGCTTTCCTAGTCCTTTCCTAGTCCCTTTTAGATCATAGAATCACAGAACGGTTTGGGTTGGAAGGGACCTTAAAGCTCATCTAGTTCCACACCCCCCGCCTCCACGGGCAGGGACACCTTCCGCCAGACCAGGTTGCTCCAAGCCCCGTCCAGCCTGGCCTTGAGCACTGCCAGGGATGGGGAATCCACAGCCTCGCTGGGCAAACTGGGCCAGTGCCTCGCCGCCCTCACAGGGAAGAGCTTCGTCCTTACGTCTACCCTAAATCTACCCTCTTTCATCCTGTGTTGAATAACATGCCCGTGAAAGCTTTGAAGAAAGAACAGGAGCCTGATAAGCCTCAAAGTGCTCTCCTGTTGCTGTGTGTTTCTGTTCCACTACAGCTGTTTCTTAAGTCAGGACGTTGGCATGTGGCAGCCAGCTCTGTTACTTGGTAAGAAAACTCAGAATAAAGGTAAAAATATTGCCCTCAACAACCATTATCTCTGCTCTTTGCCGTGGCTGATTTTTGGTGGGGTTGTTTTGAAGGTTGGCCACCGACACTCGTTGCCGTGATGGGTTTCATTGTGGTTGTTTTCCTGACAGTGAGAGCTTATGCTCCACAGTGAACGTGAGCTCTGTGGCACGGTACAAGAGCCAGGGTTTTGCTCCTGGTTGGAGTAGCGTTTGCTTTAGCAAGGGTGTTGCAAAGGAGAGGGCTGACAGACTCCGACGGTGAGGGATTTTGGTTTGTACTTACCATGTGGAAACAGAGCAGGGATCAGAAACCACGGGTTTTCATTGCTCTTCTTGCTGCCACATCTACTTTTTCACTTACAGGCCAAAATCTCATGAGAGGATAGTTATAGCTTGGTTTGTATGTTGCTTCTTGCAGATTTGCAAGCACTCTGCAGCTGGCATGCTCCGAATGTTTTCAGGGGAGCCTGTGGTTATTAGCTGTTTTGCTTTATAATCTTTGCCTGGAAGAGGAGTTGTATAGAAGAATTTTTGGCATTTTTTTTATAGATACCGAAATGCCTGTGAGAAACGTAGACGGCTCTGACTTACAGCTCTGGAGGTAATCCATGAGAAACCGGAGGCCAGAAGTTCAGACAGGAAACATAGGTTCATCTGTGTCAAAGTATTAACTATCAATTGCCTTGCAGAGTGAGAGAAGGGGAGCAAGTCAGTAGGCACCTAAAACAGTTTACTCCTTGAAGATTTACAGCAGTTTTAAAATCCAGTGTAAAGCCTTGTAATCTAGCCTGAGATTTCATTTAGTCATTAGAGGTCTTGCTTTGAGAAAGTAATGCAAACAAAAAAACTTGTTCTCAGAATAGAAGGGATCCTTCTTAAGATTTAATAAACTACTTTAAGCAGAAACTTATGAATATCAACTGGGAATACAACTCGAAATGCCAGGAAAAGCTTACTCATTGCCTAACAGCACCCTTCCTTGCTTTTGGGTTTCTCATCTCAGCAGTGCTTGAAATCACTCCTAGGGTATCCCAGGGAAACAGAGAACTCTAACCCAGCAGCTTGGTGCAGCCATTCGGGCAGTAGACTGCATCTCCGATTTGACAAAGTAAAGCAACAGTACAAGGCAGCTTAAGAAGGAAGGTGAAAAAGGCTGCTTGGTCCAATTCTGCTTGCAGTCCTGCAGAGTTATGCGAGAGAAGTGGTAATATCAACATTTTACCTGCATCCTGAAACTAATACTGTGACAAGAAGGTATCAGGAAATCAAATTTGGCCATGTTGTATTTGTTACAAAGAGAAGCTGCCTCCGACTCAGTTACTTTCCTAATTTTCTCCTGCTCCTAGACTTTACTCCCCTGATGTTTAGTCCTCCTCAGCCGGCATACAAGTGCAGCAGCCAACAGCAGCATGTAGGTGTTGACCGGTTGGTCCCTTCTGCCTGACTGTTTCTACACCATGGAGACGATGTAAGACACATCTCTTGAGAACGGAAGCTCCTAAAGAATGCTTGCAAACTTAGATATGTGACTCAGCTAATTAAAAGGAGTTGTTTAACGTGTTAGCGTGCCAGAGGCTTCAGCGGGAGAGTGGTGCCAGTTTTAGAAAGGAGCAACTGAGACGACTGCAATAACTGGCGACAGAGACGGTCCATCATTTGGCACCCACCTGTCAAAGTGCTATCTAAGAGGAAACTGGAGGTAAAATAAATAAGGCCTAGGCTTCATCATGTGTTGTTTTGTATTTTAAAAACCATTTTCTGGCTTCACTAGCCAGTTTAGCCACCGTCAGTGCAGTTTAGAGGTGTGTTATATGAGTGTTTTCTCCCAAGCATCTGCAAACTATAAACAGTGGGGTTTTTCACTTGCTTTCTGCATAGGTGTTTTTGTTCAGCTGCTCAAGGATATTTATTTTAGACTATCAAGTCAAGGCTAAGTAGATGTCTGACCGCTAAAACAGTGGCTGCCTTGAAACAGCAAATTCTGTGTTTTGTACTAAGTGAGTCAGACGTGCTTCCCTGCGACAGAAGCTGCAAATGAAGTGAACAGTAGCTGCAACACTGTTATTGACAGCTGCAATTAGGAATATTTTTTATGTTTTCACACTTAAGGTTGAAATTACATTGAAACCTGCGAACAATTACAGTTCTTGCTGAGGTGTTTGTACTGGTGGACTGACCTTAATCTAAGAAAGACAGGGTGTGGAGAGGATAAAGTCAGCTAACAAAATGAAGACCCGTGAAGCTTTCAAGTCCCTGTGTTATGGTGGATAATCATATAGTTAATCAATAAACCCACATATTATCAGAAGGGCATGAGAATATTTGCACAGCAGAGCACATTGAGAACATATTACATGCTCTCTAAAGCCTTTCTTTTTTTTTTTTTTTTAATTTAAACCAGCTTTGCTTCTGTTACGGTAGAAAAATGTCTGCGGTTAGGGCTACATTCTTCTCTTCCTCAATTTATGATCAGTTCATACTTTGAAGCAGAAAGCTATAGAGGTTGCTGTATGATCACTGGCTGTATATCGGTGGAGTGGTCCAACGCTTATGCTGGATTCTGTATTTGACATTTTCATTGGGAGGATAAAAAGAAATAGGCAGCGCATAAGAGAGAAAAAAGAACAGGAAGAAAGTGACACTAAAGGATAATAAACTCTGCGGGGCAGATCCTCAGCTAGTATAAATTACCAAGTATATATCTCTAT
This sequence comes from Sagittarius serpentarius, assembly GCA_034782735.1. Taxonomy (NCBI): domain Eukaryota; kingdom Metazoa; phylum Chordata; class Aves; order Accipitriformes; family Sagittariidae; genus Sagittarius; species Sagittarius serpentarius. Next base: position 17,484,391 of record JAVKLA010000054.1, on the reverse strand, counting down.
AGAAACATCCAGTTTCCAAAGCTTCCAGAGCTTTTCAACACGAGGAGGTACGCTGCACACAATAGGAGTTGCTTTGTAGTGCAGTACTCTCTGCTGGCTTACTCGTGATACTATGGCAATAAATACATACACATGACTTTCACCTGACTTATAATGACTGCAGCTTGATGCATCTATGAGAGATGTGTGATCGAGTCTGAAGACGTATAGATGTGTGCATATATATCTAATGTATCTTTGAAATGAAGGTGCATTCACTTAAAATTTAATGGCAAGTATATGACTTCTTCAGTCACTAAGCTTTTTTGCAGGGCAACACAGTGAAACCCAAGACTTGATTTTGTTTGTGTGCAGCACTGAGAGGGTACCAAGGTCTGTGCCAGCTGATGCCCTTCGCTGGGGTCAGCCACAGACCCATTTCTCCCCAATGTACAACTCCTGGCTTTTCTGGCAGCCTCTGTCTCGCACACACGCACACAAAACAGAGAGCCCGTGTCACGTCCCCACACATCTGATACCAGGCAGAATGGATTCCGGGGGCTCATCAGCTCCGTGTCCTGAAATAAAGCCTCTCTGTTAGACATTTTAGGTATATTCTGGCTCAGTTCCTACAAAGAATCAAAACTTGCCTATTGAATGAGAGTATCATCAATGTTTTTCTGAAGCGTATGGAAGATTAAACTAGTTATTTGTAGGTGTTACATTTTCTTGTCTCGAATATGGTGTCTTCATCTTGGGTGTCTCCCCATTCAAATCTTGTTTCATATAATTATAACCTCGGAGAGTCTGACAGTAATGTTATTCATGAGATGCAAGCTGGTAAATACCAAGGTTTAGTGCAGAGGCACAGCAAGAGAGAAAAGCCCTAGTAAGATCAGATATAAGTAGTTTTAAACTAAACTGTGGTTAAGATGGAGAAGTTGGTAAGCCTAAGGGACGTTACAAAGTAGGATGGAGGTCTGTCTCTTACTTCTCCAACAAGAACATGAATCACAAAACAGATCTGAGGAATTATGAATTCACTGGTGTCGTGCAGCAGTTAATTTCCTTTGCTCTGAATGGTATGCCACACTAAACTCTTGAACAGTATGGATGATTTCCTAGCTTCATTTACTCCCCTTAGTACAGCTTCTCACAACTCATCAGTTTTCACTGCACGGAATTAAAACGCTGTATTTTAGACTTTGTTGCCATCTCTTTTCTAATATTAAAACGTATTAACTTCTTCTCTCATCCCACCCAGGGAGGCCAAGGCACTTTAGCACAGGGAATCCTACTGATACTCAGAGGTGACTGTCACTAGCTAGGAGAGCAGAGCATAGTCAGAGCTCTAGGAAAAAGTTTTGATGGGTACTTTTATGAGTTTGAAAGATGGTAAAGTGCTTGTGTGTTTCTATCTCAGCTTCGCTGAGTTGCCCTCCCATCCCTTACATAGGGAGCTCAAGGTATTTATACAGAGGGGGATGCAGAAATGGGGGGCGGGGGGCCTCTCAAGCTCTGACCCAGCAGGGTACAAGCTGCTGTACTGTAAGAGCCGCCAAGCCAGGACAACTCATCCGTTATCCCTGTATCAGCATTAGTGCATGCAAAATGCTTTCAGCTCCTCACTCAGGTTTATAAATGACAGCTTGGGAATTTGAGTTAATCATTTTCTGGATCTGGCCCATAGCGAAGTCATATCAGCATTGCAGTCCTGAAGAATAAAGCTTATTATCTCCCTCAAAACCCAGGCTATGCCTCTTAAATAATAAATAAATAAATAAAGGCTTCTCAAATACTTGATCTTCCCAGCAGCATTTCTGAGGTGTAACGGAGAAGAGATCTCCAATGGAAGGTGTATTTAAAAGCTCAAAATTCAGTTCCTCTGCAAGAGTATCACACACCAAACGTATCACCTGATAAGCCGGCAGCAGAACGTCTGTGGTGCAGCTCAAGGGTTTCCTTTGCAGATGCCAAGGGGGTCTCATCAGGCTGGCATGTCACGGAAAATACTGGGTATGTGGAGAGCTTAACAGGGGCGAAAGCAGAGAGTGGATGAGGAATGCCACAAGAACAGAGGACACAGTTCCACAAAAGAGAGATGCCAAGTGAATACACGTCCCGGAGGGGATAGCTGCTCGAACTGCCAGCAGTTTGTGTGCGGGAGGGGGTCCTGCAAAGCCAAACCGAGTTTACCTACCGAAGAAAAACAAACAAACCTTGTCAAACTCCTAACTGAGGCGCAAAAGAAATCCACGCAAAGTTCAGTGTGCCTCACTCTCTTCTAACTTGATGGCAGTTTAGTTAGTTCTGCTTAACTTTCCTGAGTGTCCTTGTGCAGGCAAGCTAAAAGATAATTGGGCTAGTTTCACAGCTAATTTAAATTGCCATAGCTTCATTAACTTCGGTAGAAAGAACTAAGTTCATTTTCACTGTCTGGCGATAGGGACCTCTGTCAGCCATGTGTTGTTCATTTTGGCAGCAGCTGATTGGTAATTACTGTGTGTGTGTTTGGTAAACAAGATACTTTGGGCACAAAAGACAGGTACTATTTTTCGTAGTGTTCTATTAGTTTTACACAGCGAGGGGCAAGCACTTTTCTTTGTTTAAGACCTTGACCTTTTCAGACAAAACCTGTAAATTATTTCACAGTCTTTGCCTGTAGTTTGATTGGACTGCTCTTATTAGCAGTGAAATAGAAGTCATTAAAATGAAGCTTATTTCAAATTATAGGTCAGAGTCAAGCCTGGATTTCATCTAAGAGTATAGAAAATGATTTGTTCTAATTGTCTTGCATACACTGTAATAAGGAGCCCAATTTCTACCTTTACTCAGGTAAAAGCAGAAATTTACTTTACTTCCTTGATTTGGGGGGGCCTAGGGACAGTAAAGCTTGTGATTTGCTTGCTTTTGCTTCATGTTTTCCTCCAAATATCCTTAGGTGTTTCAGGAGCTCAGCCTGGGAGGTATGGATGATGCTTATCTCCCATTACCTTATCAAGCCACTCAGATGCATTTGCTCCTGCTTAGCTGGAGGAGAATTTACAGACTGCTATTACATGCAGAGGGAGCTATGTTTCTGAGTGAAATGGAAACAGCCTTCAGCCCAACTCAGATGAACCAGTCTTTGTTTTTCATAAGCATATTGAGCTTTCTCAGCCTCTGTCTTTGCCTGGACTTGCTAAGTAATGCAATGTCCTTGACTGTAACATATTCAGAACCTGCTATAGACACAGCAGCCTCAGTTTTAAACATGTACCTGCAGGGTGAGCTGTGGGCTGAAGCTTTCACCTCTGTCCGCTCTCTTATGTACTCAAGAATGCGATTACTAGTCAGCATTTTAGCATATTTGCCTGGAAATGCTGGTTTGTGAGCGCCCATGGAGCATTGCTCTGGTAATGGTTCCACTGACATAAAGTTTCCCCACAGCACACATGAGGATGTACTTTCCGGTATGAATCCTTGTCCAAACACAGTCCTGGGAAAGAAAGTGGTGCTTGTTTTCTCAGGAGAGTTTCTGGTATCCCGTATTTATGTTCTGAACATAAAAGTGTGGGATGCCGTGGGATAGTCGCAAAGCAACCTCCCCTCACCCTTACCCCAAAACCGGATCCTGCCCAAAGAAGTGAAGGGAATAGCCTGCGCGCGCGCACCTGCGCATCTGCGCGGGGTGTCTGTGTGTTTAACCTCTTCCTCCACCGGCTTGACTCCGGGCCAAGAAGATGAGAAAACAGTAGCACGTGTATGTAGCTGTAACTGATAAAACGGCCGAGGCTCAGGTGGGAGAGGGTAGCAATGGAAGGAGGGACCATCTGCCTGTCCCTTTATCCCAAAGCCAGGAGCATGGGATGGGAAGAAGTGATATGTAGCTACTTAAGAGTTAGTTTTCTTCACTGAAGAGGGCTGTCGCACGGGCAGGCTAAGGATTATAATGGTTTTCTTTACACGCCTTCTGAAAGCCTTTTAACGGTTTCATATTCTGTGCTGTGCCTCGCGCTTAGAAATAATCCCTGGTGTAACACTCTTGCCTGCCCTTGGCTTTTGGAGGTTTAGGTTTCAGTGCTAACTTCAGGGCAAGCTTTGATTTCTTTTTTCACTTGTACCATCACATGATATAAATATATTAGGCTATTGCCTTTAATAGCCCAATAAGCATTTTTGAGGAAGGAGCCTTTGTCAAAGGGCATCCCATTCAAGGGGAAGCACGCACATCTGTGAGAGCCACAGGTACTCATCGAGGTCAGGAAGCAAACCTGTCTCCAGCAGCAGAAGCACTGCCCGTGCTGCGTCCTCTGGCGTCTCCAGTCTCTCCACAGCTGCAGAAAAGGAGCACAGATCAGCCAAATCCATTTTTCCCTTCTTTTTAACTACTGGGAAGCAATCAATTCTGAAGAGTCTTTCCTTGGAGTCCGGTCTCCCCGCAGGAATATTTACAGACAGACAGAAATTTCTGAACAAGCAAGGTATAAGAAGAATGGCTATAACCCCCTCCCCGCCCTGCCACACGCACCCCCCCCACACCCCTATGAGAAGGCAGTAGGTTGATGCTAAAAAACCTGCCTTGTCCCCAAAGTTTTCTTTGGCCAACAGAGCTGCTGCTATGGAAATTTTTGTTTTTCTTTTTTTGGCAAGTGGAGAGTCATAAAAGAAGTACAGACTGTGTCAGAAAATGACAGCAAAACAAGAAATGCCCCAGTCTCTCTAGGTGGAATTACTGGTTTGGGGAAATACTCACTGTACCCGAATCCCAGGAGCTGTAATTTCCTATCTGCAGTATATTGTTGCCATGGCAGATGAAGCCCAGACCTCATTCTTCAGTCCTTTGAAACCGGCGTTAGTGGCCCCTGTGAGGGAATACCCTACAAGAAAATCTAGGGTTTGATTCTGCAGGCATTCGTACACATCTAATTGCTTGCCCAAGCAGCTCGGCTGCCTTCCAGTGGGACGAATCGCAGGTGTGAAACTACCCATCTGTACGTATTTGCAGATTCAGGACTTTGTGCTATTGCAGTAGACAGGAAACCACTCTAGGGAAAAATAAAACGGGTGTTGAAAGCACAAATGAAATAGGTAACCAACTGTTTAAATTTATTTCCAGTTATTAGGGGAGATTTTAATTGTTTTAACGGGCCGTATGGAAATGATAAGATTTTCTTAGGGCTCACAAAGTTTTCTATAAATATTAACAGATTTCACAACGTTCCTGCTAAGTATGTAAACATAATTTTATCCATTACAGGAATAGCAAAGCTATAGCTTGTAAAGGACAAGCAATTTCCCAAGAGTACAGGGTAACAAATCAGTGGTTTAGCTGGGACTATAGCCCCTTCAGGACCTTATTCACCGGGCTGTGCTCCTATGGCAATATATTTCCTTGTTCAAAAAAAACGAAAAGTTATTTCTTGCACATTCATATTCCTTTCTAATAGCTATTTCTCATCACAGGAAGGGTTTATGTTCAGCGGCGTAGAATGCAGGCCTGCTGCTGTGAATCTTCTGTATAAGGCGGTACAAAGTCATAGCTCTACTATTTTTTAATGTTCAAGTGATGCGTATATATTTTCAGGGTTTTTCCCCTCAAATACATTTTTACTGACATGAAACCTCTGCACCATCACCTTTTCCACTTTCTTCATTCCTGTACTCTTCTTGTATCAGTTTCTGCCACTGTATTAGAAGAGCAGCATTTCACGGTAGTGTTACAGTCAGTAATTTAAAGACAGCCGGGGTGGAGATTTTTGTCGGCCTTTCAATTATGGCTAACTCTTGGCTCTGTTATGGTCAGGCAGGCTGCCTATGGAGGGCTAATTGGAAGGTTTTCACCCCTTTATGAGTTTAACTACTATCTGTACATGTCCCCTTAGCTAGAGCTCTTCACAAATACATGAATGATGCATCTACAAGATTATTTTTTTTTTATATACAGTATTCATGTAGCAAATGATATTACTTTGGCTTCCTTCATATTATTGTCGTGTTGTATTGGTGTGGCTGAGCGTACTGCATGGACCTAGACCCCAGAAATCGGGTTGGGTTTTGAGCACTTTACCTTACAAGTCGGAGCACGTCCATCCAGGGCTTTACAGGAGCACTGCATGGGCTGGACACGGAGGTGTGAGTCCACAAAGTGCCCGTCGAGGAGTGCTTGCCCTTGGATATACCGATGCTCCGGTCTGGTGGGGACAGCCTTGTAGCTTCAGGTCTGTGGACCAGCAGCAGCTAGGGCTTTGCCGTTTTGTTTGTCTGTCAGAGGCACGAATGCTGTCTGGAAGAAACTCTCCAGTGGTGCTAGAAAACAGAGACTGACTCTTTTTTCAAGGCTTTGGAAGACTTTATTATTTTTTTCTCCTCCACATCGGGCTGCCAAGACGTGGCCTTGGTTCTAGGTGTAGGTTCATCTGTTTAGTGTCCTCCAGGCTGAGTGCACGTAGTGGTGGTTATCAGCTAAAACAGGGAATGAGGCAGGGGGAGCTTCAGAAGTTCCTGCTTGTGTCTCCTTGAAGGTTTTCTGCGTTCCACGGAAAGCTTGTTAACCTCTGCTTTGAAGGGATGGCAGGCTGCTCTTTTTATTACCAGTGCCTGACTTGCCAGCTAGAGTACATCTTTACAATGTTCATCGTATAAAAGAGTTTATACTTTTCTGTAAAACACCTTATGTTAGTATGCTACTTTTGTGGACAACAGCTTTGGGCTTCGGCCTATGTTGCATAGAAATACTCAGGGGTTTGTTAGCGTGAACTCAACTGATTCAGGTCGGCTCTCGATCCTAGAAGCCCACAAGTCCCAGAAGCCTTAATATTCAATATGTTGTCAGCTGCTTTTCTTAAAACACTCCAAAGAAAGAAAAAGGTGCACCTAGACCATATGGAGGTCTAAATTTCACCTTCACCATCAAGTATAGCATCAGTGTAGGAGTTTCCATGGCATTGAGTTCCCCCAGTTGGAAAGTCCTTTTTCAACATCAGTATCTGTATTTCAGCAGATGATGTAACAGAACCTAATGACCGTGCTTCCTCTGCTAGCTGGCCTAACAGCATGCTTCCAAGTTATGCTTGGCTTGCATGGTCATCTACGTGTTCTTCCCTCTTATTGATCTTATTGAAGCGGTGATGATGGAAAACACTTTCCGGGGAAAGAAACATGGTGTCAAACCGATCACTAACCATTCCCTGCTATCTCAATGCTGAAATAGCAATACTTACTGCCAGATAAAGGGATAATCAGCTGCAACATCTGTGTGTTTCAGAGGATTACCCTTGAGTGAAGGAGGTAGGAAAATCAAAAAGCATACACAAAGGCAGACAATATGTTGGTTGCGGTTTTCTATGCTTTCATTGTATGGTATTTGCTCTTCTGCAACTCAATATATGGGCCCTAAATATTGTTTTGGTGAATGATAATAACAGTAGCACTGATACAAACTGCAGCTTTTGCCAGAAGCAGCATAAAATCATCTTTGAAACACCGTAGTCTTATAAACAAAGCCCTAGGAAATAAACATCCTTTACAACTGTCAAACTCAGAGCAAATGTTCATTTTCTCATTGCCAAAACCGTGCCTTAATCTGAGAAAGTGAGAAAGACTGACCACTATCATGCCTACTCTTTGAACAGTCTATTTGCAAGAATAGATATGGATGTTACATTAAAAAAAAAAAGTGGTTGGCTAGTGAGATGAAATAATCAAAGGGGCTGAAATAACAAGCACTACATCTAACCCAACAGATCAAGGGGTATAAATTAGTGTCACACTTTCTCTACAAAGTAATGAACTACAAAACTTATGCATTCTCTCATTTTTGCAAGGCCAACACATCTTTAAAACTTAAAAGACATTTTACCACGTAAAACAGCAAAAAAAAAGGATATCCTGCAAGGAAGCTGTAATTAGAGTAATGTAGAGTAAAGGAATGATGCAGACTTCTGAAATAAATCTGAGGGAAAACTTAACGATTCTGGAAGGGTATATGTGAAACTTCGCAGTGACATTTCAGGTTCGGTGGTGATGCTGAGTGTCATTTTTGCTGGCCCTAAAGCAAAACCAAACAAGGTTAACCCAGCCTCTTGCAGCGAATTCTATCAGCTAGATAAGACTTGCAGCACTTACTGTACAGTACATTGGCTGATTATGGATGTCGCCAGAGAAGAACGTGAGGCCAGCTCATTTTTTTTACAAACTCTGACTGGGACGATTCCATCTCCGCATAAAGAGATAATCATTGCATCGCTGATTGGTTAACCTCTGTTCCCATTATTCAGGCGTATGCATACAATAAAAGGTCTATCCAATACATGTTGAAAAATCAGTGGAAGAATTCCTATTGATTTCCATTAGACTGTGCCATAATATTGGGCCTGGTCTTTCACTGCATTGCTTTAGCACTTGGTCATCACTACTGAAGTGTCAGCTAACAAAAGCCAAGGAGCCATGGCAACGTTTTTCTCATATGACTCATGAATAGATGTGTGTATAAAATGAGAGCATTAGACAAAGCCAAGTTCTTATACAATTTATACCCCTTTAATTATCTTCTGTCACAGCAACTTATCATTGTTTTTAATTAAGCAAATGTCGTTAGACTGGCAAGATGTGCTGCTTCATGCTTTATCCCTGCTGGAAATGTTTATTTCTGTTTTGAAATTTTAATATGAAATATCAGGCAGGTGGAAGGAGAGCAGAGTTTTCAAGCACCCTGACATCCGGTACTGTATATTATGTTTCCCTAACTCTCTCTTCAAGGTGAGCAGTCAAGATAAGCCAATGATCTGCAGCCCATCTAATTTGTTTTTCCATCATTTTCTTAAGTTGTCTTACGTGCAATAATCATTACAGTGTAAGTGACACTGCTGGGAAAATCAATTCTTCCTCACTGAATAGAAAATAACTTGCACTACGCTTGAATCATAATTGGTATTTTTTTTATTTTGTCGTACTTGCAGTTAACCGCTGACTACTTTGGCCAAGAAAGTTCTGTGTCTTCTGGCAAAGGCACTGCTTGCTATAAAACATTACGAAATCTACTTCCGACTGAAACGTAATAAAAACCTCTTATGGAGCTACACTGAATTTTCTGTCAGATGTTCGATATTATGTCCGTGAAGATTAAAAAGTCTCTGAATATTTATTAGCAAGATGGAAGGCTATCCCAGATAGGCTTTGAACCATGCTCGTCGCTGGAGCATGTGAATGACTTTCAGTACTACATCTGTCATATATTCTATTATTATAAGATTATTATTCCCCTTTTGCTGTTTATCTATAATTCAACCACAACAATGAAAAAGACTCTCACGTGCTGTATGTGGGCACAAAGCCCACGTAACTAATGCCAGCTTTGCGACATGAGGATGAATGGGAGTTAGCGGAGGTTGTCAGCACCGTGCATTGTTCTCACACCTCTAGGGTGTCATGTGGTATGCAAAAAACCTCTTCGGCTCTGCTGTATTTGATGAAATAAATACAGGGCGGGTAGTTTGTACTTGGCTTAATTTCAATAAGGAAGTTATTGGGGGGAGGGGGGGCAAGAAAGGAGGTTTTGAAGTGCTTTAGTTTCCTGTGCGGCACTTGTGCTCCAGAGCTGATGCTTGGAGTGTTTGGGATAAAGCCCCTGCGATGAGAGGGGAGCTCATGGTGATGTCCTGGTGATGAACAGTACAAGCCCTCCACGTGCAGACCCAGGGCTGGTGACCTGGGGTCCCGCTGAGTCTTGGAAAGCGGTTTGGAGCTGCAGTATGCTTTTCCTGGGTTTCGTTATCGGATGGGGAGGCCACTGTTAATCAAAACAAGGTTATCTGAAGTAGGGACGTCCCCCTATTGCCCCGAGTAAGGAGGCAGCCGGGATCCTGCATTTTTCCCTACCCTTGTCGGTGGCGTGGCGTGTAGCAGGAGTGTCCGTGTGCTGTACCCTTACATTGCCAGGACACATCTGGAGACCAGCTCTTGCGGCAAGCGCCCGTGCAGCTGTGTGCCCAGGCGAAGGCATCTCCTGCAGAGCGGGGACCCCGCTGCTGGCACGCTCTTGCTCGGCTCCTCAGTGACCCGGCGCCGTGTTAGTGGAGCCGGCCCTGGAGTGAGACACTGAAGCTTCCCTGGAGCAAAGTCCCTCCGGGAAAAATAAACCAAACCAAACAAACAAACAAACAAACCCACAAAGAGGAAAACCAGGTGCCTGGGTGCAAATGCTCGCTCTCGTTGCCAAAAACCTGACCCTCGCTCCCCTCCAGTGGATAATCCTTGGCTGACCCTTTGGGGGAGAGAGAACTCCTGAACACTCTCCAACACCCCTTCCTAACCTCGTACATGGGAAGACACTGTTCCAGTGATTTGACCAAGGATCTCTTTACCTGAGTGTTAAATCACACATATAATGCAGGCTAATTTGTGCTTACTTGGCTATTTAGTTCTGTCCTCTCTGTAAATTCCTGCATTTCTCTTCAGGACAATGGATTCATTTATTCATTTATTTATTTATTTATTTACTTACTTATTTTTACTTCTGGGGAAAGGAAAACAGAAAAGGAAAACAGAAAAGGAGGCTTTGTTTGTGTTTGGATAACCAGGAGCATTTTCAGGCTCTGTATCCAACTCTGTCCAGCTGTTCTGGGAGAGATACTGAAAAGCTGCAAGTGGATTCTTGTGCCACCTTATCTCATTCAGACAAGAGAAGACACCCCTTGGCTTATAATGATAAGCTACAGCCTTGATCGATTTGATCTGTGCTTTTGTCCTTCTTCATAATTTGAGCTATTGATTCTATTTATTAAAACTAATTTAAAAAACACAAGCCTTGAGTGCTCTTCTGTTCCAGATCAGGCTGCTCCGGGCAGTCTGATCTGAAGTTAATCCATTCACTGCTGATTTATTTTCACTCTGTTTTCAAGCAGAGTTCTGTTCTGTGTTTCTTTTTTTTTTAATCGTCTCTTTCTGAGAAAAAAGACATTTAATTTCACACCTCCAGTGAGAGCAGGGGGGTCTAGATTCCTTTTTCTGATATATGAAGCAAGCTCAGGGAAGTTTACCTGGCTCATACTCCTGCAGGTTTTGCTCAGATGGTGGCCCACTGTGTATTGTTCTCTGTTGTCTTAAATCAAAACACTACCTTTACACTACGAAAGAAATCTGAGTATTTGCTTAACTGCACTCATCTTGCCATACTGGAGTTAATGGGACTCGCCGTGTTCCTAAATTAAGGGCCAGCAGAGGAAATCCTTTCCCTACTTCTTCTTCGGAAGCACAGGTTTGTCTAAGGGCTGGGGGGATAGGTATCTAAAAACAAATACCTTTATTCAGATGAAGAGAAATCAAATAAAGCCCTTACTGTTAAAAACAGATAAAAAATAAAGCCTTAAGGAGTTAGGCACCTTTTAACACCAAGCTGGATTTAAGTCTCTGGCCAAGGCTCAGCATTTAGTGACTTAGTGGTATTTATCTTCTGGTGGTATGTTTTGCTGGTGATGTTATTGTAGCCTTCTTTCCCTTAGTTTAACACAATTGTTTAAATCTTCAACCTTCAAATTCTTCATCTGGTTAAAAGCTCTCTGGGTGTCCTGCTTGCGCAAGGACTGCGTATTGTGTCTACTGCATCTCTCCACGTTTGCTGTCGTAGTGTATTCTTTCCACAGTAAAAAACCTCATAGTCTGTTCCTATTTTATGCTGAGGTCTGCTTGGTCATCCTCACAGTCTAAAGCCTGTGATTTCTTCTGCTGTATGTCGTAACTATCAGCTGGAATCAATCAGACAAAACGTAAGCCTTGATATCGTCAGGAAGGAAACAGGCGTAGGGTAATGGCGTCCAAAGCCTTGGTCTGCTTTTAAAAACGTTACGCTTTACTTCAGAATCAATATGGGCACAGAAAGACGGAGTCAGGATTACTGAATATTTCTTTGTAGGTTAGAAATGCCTTATGCAGGAAGATATCTTTGTTTTAACTTGAGAGCCACAGGTAGAGTATTGATTGGATTCTTGCTACAACCAACGTTTAAGCAAAACCGCAGCTGTTCAGAGATGGTAAGAAAGCAAAGCCCCTCAGCTTTTTTGCGATGCGATCTTGCCCCAAAGCTCCCCAGACACATTGTATAGCCCAGCAAAGGTCTTCTGCGAGTGGTCAGCAGCTCAAGATTTGGCCCATCAGCACCAACCAAGGGCATGCTAGATCCTCTTTCCACAATGCCCTGCCTTGCCCCTAGGCCTCCAGGCAGCAGTACAGCCCGGCAGAGACAGATGACCAGCAGTTTTTCCTCTGTAGGAAGGAAGCCCCTCCTTTGCCTGCTCTCTCTCCACAATATAAGGCATGGCTATGGTAAGGTGGACCAAGTATCCCGTGTGCAACAGGGATTCGTAAGAGCTGCTAAAGGCAGAGTAAGAATATGGCAAGTGTTTAAGATGTATTATCGCAATACTTCTCCAGCCTCCAACTAATTCCAGACCAGGGGATTGCCTGAAATTCTTGTTGTTTGTTTAGTAACCCTAATTTATCTCTCCTCAGATTACTTGTACATTCTACCCGTGAGCCCACATCAGCTTCTTGCACCCAGGCAAGCTGCGTGAAGGAGTTCTGGCAGTCCATGTACGCTGTGTGAAGAGGCAGGTCCTCTTGCTTGCTTTGAATCCAGCTGCCCCTGGCCTCGCCTCTAAGTTTTTCTAACGGACAAGCTGATAAAGCATAAGTCCTTGCCCACCGTCCCCGAGATATTTTGTAGACCTCTAGCATCCCTTTAAACTTTCCATGCTGAAAAGTCTCAGCCAAACTGGTTATTCCTTTTTCCTCTCATCAGCCCTATTGCCCTTCTCTTTACCTTTCCCAATACTCATGTACCCTTTTGGAGACAAAAGGGATCAGAACAGCGCCCTCTATTCAAAGGCTATGTGAGCCACTGGTTTTTTACCATAGAGAAGGGGGAGGAAGATTTTAGCAGAAGAGTGCAGCAAACAAGCGATGCAAAACCTTTAAGCATTTAGAGTATTATGAGCCTTGAGTCTGCTTTTATAGTCCACCTCCCAAAGTGGGGGTGGGGAGGACAGGAAGGGACAACTTCAGGTTTTGCAGCGGCAGTGCATTTCCCCTGATTTTACAAAGATTATCAAAATGACCCAGCGAAAGAATTTGTGGAGAGCTGAAACATTCTTTTAATATTTTTATTATTAAAGAATGCTGAAGCATTCTTGTCGCATTTATTTTTGGAAATGTCTTGTAGAGTTAATTGTGTGCAATGAAATAGGAGTCTGAATGCAGTGCTGAAAACGTTACCCCTGATTCTGTTTTAGCCTTCGATCTTCTGGCAAAGGGAGGGGACTAATCCTTGAACTGTTTTAACCTAAGGAGCAACTGCTTCTTCTGCAACGTGCAAAAACTTGCACTAGCTGTAAATATTGAAGAATAATGCAATGCTTCAATCTAGACAGAGATCGCCTGTTTCAAAGAGTGCCAGGATAGGTGGTGTTGGCTTGTGCTGGTCTGGGTACGTCTCCCCATCCCAGGCTGGCTGCAGGGCAGGTTCTTTGCTGCTCTGATGTCAACCCTCTTCATGTATTTTGCTTTCCTGTACTTATCCGGTTCTTGTTGAACGCCTACCATCCACAGTGTCCTGTAGCAAGGAGTTGCATTGTTGAACTACATGCTGTGTGAAGACTGAACTCCTTCTGCTTTGCAAATCTTCTCACCCAGCTCTTTTCTTTCTGCCCTGGACATCGTACATGTTTGTCACCTTGCTCCTCACTCCCCTTCCACATCGCTTATGACTATGGCATGCAGGCCCCATGCAGGTGTCTGTGGGATGCCATTCATGACCTTCCTTTACTCAGATGACTGTTACATCTATCCTTGTTTCTTGCGGTCACATTTTATCCAATTTTACGCAAGAAGATGCCTGTTGCAGTTATTTAGAGAGCTGATGACACAGTCAATTCCAGGGAGCTGATGGAAGGGTGTGTAGGAATGGGACAGAAGTCTAGATTTCATCCGCTGAGGTTAGATGTTGCAAAGGGTCTATTTTCCCAGGCATAACTGCGAAGCTCTTTCTTAGAGGTCTGTCATAACCTGCAGCTGTGCCATGAGCAGGTCAAGTTTCTCCTGTCTCTATTTCACCGTTCTGTCACCCTTTTTAAGAGGACCATATATGTTTCTTATTTTTAAGTGCTTCATAGAGGGTTCATGTTCGAGAAGCACTCTGAAGGTGAAAGCACTTAAGGACACGTTTATTCTGAACGTAAGCTAGTGTTTCAGTTGCCAGTGTGGTCAAGCTGGCATCTTTCTGAAACAATAATACTCGCTTTCAAATACATTAAAGATCCATACTTGACACCAGTGCAAGCTTTGCCCTGTGTGTTACTGGGAAGAGACCTGTCAATCTTAAATGAGAAGGTACAGTTACTATTTTTAAGGCTCCTGGTACACTAGCTGCTGTGCTGTATTTATTCTAGAACATCATTTTAACATGCGAAAGTAAATCTATGGCTAGCGGAAGGTAGGTAGATAAACTCAGCATTTGCGGTGGCAAGCTGATTCTCACTAAAATAATAGGAAAACATAATTATACATGTATTTTTTTTAGTCCCAGGACAAGTAATAAGGATTTCTTTATTTGTTTTTCCCTTTCTATCAAATTGGTGATGCCTATGGGGAGGAGATCTCAATAACGAGAAAGACTGTGAGGGAGAAGAGATGCTCCCAGGAGAGTGCAGGATGAAATTGAGAGTCCATCCACCTGCAGTCCATATCCCTGTGAATGTTTCCCTCAGCAGTCGCTAATAGATGAGCTGAGAAAAGTCCTTGACATGGAAACTGTGCGGCTAGGAAGAGCACCAGTGACGTGGCAATGAGTGGTGGGCAATGGCAGTAAATGGGAATGTTTATAGGACTTGACTAAAATGTGCAAAGTGCATTACAGAGCGAGGGCTACGAGCTCCCTTACGCACGCAGGAGCCTGTTGCTCACGTTCATCTCGTGGGTGCTCCCCTTCTCAGCGTGCTGTGTGGTTCATCCTCTTGCAGAGGCAGCAGCAATTCCAGGAGCCAGCTTCTGTCCCCCTGGAAATAGTCAGCGGAGACATTCAGATTAGGGGAAGGCATGACCAAAGGGGATGAAGAGGAGGGTTTGCTTCTTTGCATGGTGCTAGAGTAACAAAAGGTGGGGATTTTTCACAGTTGTCACTTTCAGTGTTATTTCAAAATGTAAGTATTTACAATTTAAATGTGCATTTCAGCATGTAAAACGAAGGAAATGCTCCGCTCGCCACAGTGGGGGAGAAGCATATGGCCTAGGCCCAGCGTATTTCTGTATTTCAGTATAGTTATGTCAGCACAAGTCTAGCTGGTGCCCTGAGAACAGCGGAGCACGTGCCGTTTGCATCCGGGAGCCCTCCTTCGGGAGAAGCTGTTTTCCCTCCCAAGACTGCCAGTTGTGTTAGCTGTGTTTGGCACTCACGCTGCTCTTTGGAAACTACAGCACGTATTAGATAGCAGAGAGAGTATTTACTTTTACAAAGCTTGTACTCAGATACAGAGGAAAAAAAGATCATGATCGAGTCTCCAAGTGCTATTCCTTAAATGGTTTCTGACTGCTCTGACATCAAGGAGTATCAGATATCTCATTAGACCTTCAAACAAGCCTTTGGATGTATCCAAATTAATTCAAATATTTGGTGGGAACCCTGTTACTTATTAGGCTGTGTGTGCTAATTAAGGAATGTAACAGTTGAGTATCTCTATTTCTTTGTATTTTATTAATATTCGGTGATATTTCAGCTGTGTCCCATTAAGCAACATAGGTATTGTGCCTAAGAGGATATGGATGAGAAAGCAGGTAGAAAGCACGCTAGCTCTTTCTAATGAATTTGTCGAGCAAGATGAAGTGACAGAGGTAAGTTATTTGGTGTTTTGCTAAACAGCGACAGTTCAGCCAAGACACTTGCAGAAAAGCTTTCTCTTTTACCTTCACTAAGGCATCCAGCTCAGAACTTAAAAGAATTTTGTCCCCGGACAATTTGTCTCAGTCAATAAATATAGCATCATGTACGGAGGGCCTGCCAACATAGACAGTCCCAAGGTCTTAGAGGTAGAAACACTACACACAAAGAACACTTGTCACCTTTCTGCGACGACCTCAGCCGACGAACAAACCACTGTTCTCTCCCTGCTGTGGATTAAGATCTTTTCTGACACATTCTTGGGACAGGAAAAGAGTTGACATGACCAGCTGTGCGTGAGCAGGATGGCCGTTCTTGCTCTGAATCAAAAGAGAGGAAGAAAGTTTTGAAGACAATACCCAAAAAACTCCCTATCTGGTTGGACTGTGGACATCTTCCATAACCATATTTGCCTTGACAAGTTGCCCACAGAAAAGAACACAAAGTAAAACGCTCTTTGTGCAAGACAAAATACTCAGTACTTGTACAATGCTCCTTTTGTTAGGAAAATATGCAGAGATGATAATATAAATAGATGCAACACCGGGAGTGTGCTCAGAGTGAGTGAATTTTAATGACTCCTCACCATAAAGATGGTTGCAGATATCAAGGTCAGATTTTAAGGAAGTTGCACATTTATCACAGGCTGTAGATTTCTCAAAGGCCCATGTGAGTAAGCTGTGAGGAACGAGGATGTGCTCTTCTAGAGGTAGTGTAATGTCTTACGGGATAATCAATACTACTAAAAGTATAGCTATTTGTAAAAATAAAGCAATCACTATTTTCTGGCTCTCTGTAACCAAGATGGGATAACTTCATTCACTTGTGTTATTTATCTTACACAAAACACTTTTCACAGCATGCCTTTGACATTAATAGAAGCAATTTTAACTGTGCTTTCAAGCTTACTGCTGGCCTTTCTTCTGGGTAGCCCATTCCCAGCAGTTAAACTCTTCCCGGACGCGAACATGGTAACTGTGACTCTGCTCATAGGCCTAAAGAGGACTTGTTTGTTGTTGCAATTTGTGCTCGGCGGCAAACCTTTTTTTCTCTGCGTGTACATGCTGTAGAGGAATCCAGAGGTCCAGCTTTGCTTTGCTTTGCTCAAGCTCTGGGCAAGCTTAAAGAAAAGACGAGATCCTTCCTGCCAAGGCGGCATTGCTTTGCTCTCTGCTTTATCTGCTGCAACGCAAACTTTGCCCTTTGACTTGCAGCCACCTGGAACCACCGGAGGGACCAACGTCCTTGTGTCAGAGGGTGCTCTGCAGTAAGTCTGCTCAGGGCAGATGTCGTTTGTGTTTGTTACGTATCTTGTGCGTTACTGCCACTTGCATCTAAATCTTCACCAAAATTGTTTGTCGGACACTTTGCAAAATGAGTTAACATACGCAGGCAACTGGTCTGAACAGTCATAACCCTGTTCCTCTCCAGCTTTATCTCGGCGTAAAGCAACCCAGCCTAAGTACAGTGAAATAATTGCACTAAGCACAGACCATTAAACATCTCGGATCAAGCAAAAGTCCTGCGGTTGCATCTTTTTCTGATGGGGAATTTTGCAATCTTCTTTGTTTTTTTTTTTCCCCTCCATCTTGTTTGGTTTTGGTTTGGTTTTGTTGTGGTTTTTTTTTAATCCCCCATCTCCAGATTCATCCTACCCTATCCAAGCAGAGGTATTTAAAAGCATCTTGGAGTTTTATTTTTAACTGCCTGCACGCGTGACCTCGGAATGAAGCTATCTGCAGCGTCGCGGGGGCATGTACAGTGTTACCGAGGACAGCGTATGCTTTGTCCAGAATGAAAAGGGTATCAGTGCTAAGACTAAACAGACCATGGTTTTGGAAAATTACGGCGGGGAGAGAGAGTAAGTTTTACAAGCGTGTTGCTTGACCACTTTTGCAGACTTTTAGATGCTTTTTTTTTTTTTTTTTTTAATCTCACAACAATTTTCTGTCCTTCGTTATCGCTCCTTATCAGCTGTTAGCTGCTGAGGGGCACTGTGTGCAACTTACTAGCTGACCTAAGCAAGGTCCTGGGGGGAAAACAAATCCCACAGCAACTTTGCTGTGTGCCTGTGTGAGCAGCGTCACAGCTCTGCTGGGGAAACGGGCATTTTGTTATCCATGTTACGGTATTGTGGGCACTCTACAAAGTGAAATGCCAACAGGACATCAGCTGTGTGATCTTAAAATGCTTCCCTTCAGCTTTTTGTGGCTGGGTGGCATTATTACGCCAAGCAAGTATTCACTAAGTTTAGAATAGGAATGCCATCAGTACTGTTCATTATCCTTTTAATCTAATTCAAAAAAGAAAAGGAAATTGATTTTTAAGGGAGGCCACTGGTAAAGATTAAGGAGTGATTTTTCACGAGCGACTGCACATACTGCCTTTTAGATTCAGACCTGCAAAGCAGACAGGCATCGCTAATAACTTTATAATCACAGTTCTAATTGTATTTACTTTGTCTGTACATTGCTTTGTTTAACAGCACACAAAGCAAAATATTTTCTTTCTCAGAGATGCCCCTTGCATCACCCCCAGACCTAGAAGAGATTCCCAAGTAGCGTACCGGAAAGGAGGACCTGCGCCCTCCTGGATCTGTCCTGCATTTTTCAGTCAGACAGAAGAGTGGTTTTCCCTTGTGTTGCTGAGCATGACATTATATGGTATGGAATATCCCCCTGGTTAGTTCGGGTCATCTGCCCGTTTGTGGCCCCCACCCCCCCCCCGCCCCAGGCTATTCACCGCAGGGGGCAAAACGAGAAACAGAGGCGAACCTTGATGCTGTGCAAACACTGTTCAGCCAAAGCTAGGAGATTAGTGTGTTACCAGTATGGTTTTGGTCAAAAATCTAAGCCACAGCACCCTATGAGCTGCTGTGAAGAAAATTAACTCTCTCCTAGCCAGGCGCAGTACAGCCTGCAACTCAGGAAGGGATCTTTGGTTTCGGTCTTCTCCCTAAAATGTATATTGCCTAATCTTTCCTTGGAACGCTCACCTTTACCTGCTTTTATTATCCCATAAAAGGAATAAACCAGCTGCACGGTCTAGATAGCTTCTCCTTTCACAAGCATTTGAAGGGGATGAGCAGCTGATTTAGGCACATTAGGTGAATGCAGTGATTAGATGCTGCGAGCCAGATTGGGCATATTAGCAAGGGATTAGAGTCTCTCGCTCGTAAATCAATTTACATGTGTGTGAAGTAAGGGCTCTCAGACTCTCAAATGCTTGGATCATGTCTCAGTTGAAAAAATGAATTGCAAAGTTCTTCCTCCATCATTCAAGCGTGCCTGTACCATCAGGGTCCCCTTTTTGCAGTGAATCCGTGAATAGTCATTACTGGAAAAATATTCTTCTTGGCTTTGGTTTTCCCTTAAGATGATGGCATAGTTCCCTGAAAAGACGAGCCAGTAAGGTGGTGGGAGTGGTGTTTTGTCACTGCCAGTGCTATTCCTCATGATCCTGTCAGCTTTATGAAGTTGCAACCTCAGCACCTCCTGGAATTGAGGCAACTAATATAAATCTTTCCCTGTTTTTAAATTAAAGCCTCGTGAGTGTTGAAAATATCTTTGCAGCATGATATGAATGCACTCTAAAGACTTTAAAACCAGAAAGCAAATAAAACTGATCTTTTTTGCGTTTAGCTTGATGGTTTTTGAAGCCTGATGTTTTAGCATCCTATTTATGAGTTTTGGACTCCTCTTGGCCTGCTCTTAGGAAGCGGAAACCATAGCTATGTCTGAAGCCAGCTACAAACTGCTTAATAGATTACAGAGATCTTCCACCTGGGCAGCTGATTAGGAAAAATACTTTCATGTTCATGTATATCTGCATATGCCCCTTCCTAGTGAGATGTTTACTAGAACCAGACCCTAGTCAAGGCGAAGTCATATGGCAATGTGAACCCATTTCAATGACCTGGGGGCTTACAAATGTTCCTCATAAATTTAAATTAAATCACATTTAGCTCAAAGGAATCTCATGATTCATTCCAGTGAGAATTAGGACAAATGTTTAAGGCCAAAATGACACAGCTAAATTGATTTACACCATCTGGGACACAGTCTGCACTATCTATTTGTCTCCTATTACAGCATGAAAAGCAAAATAGTCCTTCACTGTTGCATTGACTAATCAAGCGAAAACAGAAAAAAAACCAGGGGGCAGGATTTTGTTGGGTATTGCATTTAATCAAGAGCATACTAAATAGCTCATGGCATCATTTTGTCTTCCCCTGATGTAAAGCAAAGACTCATCTCTTGCTTGTGCTGGAACCTCCAGCACATCTCCAAAGCAAGAAGCGAAAACAAAGAAACAACCAAAAAAATTACAGAGAGTAAATTAAATTTCTCTGTAAATCTTTGTTTGACAAAATACACGTTGCTGCAGAGGATTAGAAGGTGATAACATCAGTCTATTAGCTCAGAGATTAAAGTAAAATGTTCTTCAAAATCCTATCACGTTTATTTCTTTGGAACCGAATTTGGTGATTTAGCATTACGGTCACCAAATCTTTTTGGCTTTTTATTTTATTTTCCTTTGGTCCTTAAATTACAAAGTTCGTAGTATCTGCTTGATATAGTTCATTTTAACATCATGAATTTGCAATTTACATGAGCCAGGGAAGATAATTCTACAATGCGCACACTTTCTGATTGACTGTGTGTGACTTAAATAGATCTGAGAAATGAGTTTTAAAGAGTGTTTTGAAAGACCTAAATTCAGCCATGCTTTATGAAGCAGAAATTATTTATTTTTTTGTAACTAGTCTAATTTCTGATAATCAGCGCAATCCTTTGTTGTGAAAGGTTATTCCTGGTGGTGTGGGGGCATTTGCCGAGGAAGGGGGCTGGGAGGAGTGGGCACCACTGCAACGCGGGAGTAAGTTCTGACAGAGAATTTACACCAAAGAGCATCTTCATAATTGTTTAAGAAAAAGCTTGCGGGACTAGGGTCTGAGAACTCATTTGGTGAATATGCAAAATACATCATTTTGCACATAAATGGCTAACCTCACAAACACGGTGTATTTACGTTGATTTGCTTGATGCGCACACTTCACATGTTTCCTGTGCACTTTTTTGTAGAGACATTTAGCAGAAATGACCTGTATGGGTCCACTTTTTCTTAATTTCTAATTTACCAAGTCTTTTTAATCACCCATAACTTGGGCACAAGACACTTGAATAATGACATCCAGTCCTCCATCCCTTTGTGATGAGGTCGGTCTAATTTCTGTCGCTGCATTCATGTGGGGCTAGATGGAAGAATATTCATTTTTCTGGAGGTATTTTTTCCCCTTCATATCTTATGTTCTGCCTGTCTGAACTACGTCAGCTGCAGAAGGCTCTATTTTAGGAAAAGCTCAATAAATCTCCTCATAACTGGAAATGTTAGAGGGTTATTCAGGAACATTTTACCAGCACCCACTAATGTCTGGTGTTTGCATCGTGTCCTCTATAGGCTTTGAGATTAAGTTGGCATTATGGTATTTCTCTTCTATTAGACACAGCCATACAAGATGTATTTGGGTCGTTTGCTCCTCATGGTGATATAAAGTGGTGTAGGTCACCTGTGTCAGTGGCTTCATATTAACTGAGACCCCACTGCTTTAAATAACCACATTTAGGCATTTCTGTATAAATAAACAAATCAGTAGGAGGTAGTTCTGCTCTAGTCCTGACAGGTCTAGCCTTAATTAGCAACAGGTTTTTGGTAGTTTCGTAATACAAGAGTTTACTCACACCCATTCATGAGACAAACTGAAATGATATAATAGAGGCATATAAAACACTTAAAAATGAAAATGGAAAAACCTGTGGGAATTGTGCATGTTCAGTCCAGAGAAATACAGTCTGACTGCAAGCTTACCTGTCCTTCCAGATGTAAAAGGCTATTACTGCTCAACAGAAAACAATTACTGTCACTGGTCAGAAAAAAAGTAGTAGGTAAAAATCAGTTAAATATTAAGCAATATTATATATTTAAGTAAATAGTCATATTACAATTCGTAACATATATATAAAGTATAAGCGTGATTATACAACTGCAGCAGACAGCTTCAGTTCCTATCAATAAAATCCCCAAGAATCACTTTCAACAGCTGTATTTAAATCAGGATTTTGAAACCTCTCCTGGATATCAGGGCATGTATAAAAGCAACGGGCCAACAGGCTAGGCTTAAATCTAGCTTATGTTTCTGTATGTGGGGAATAACAATAGTTAATATTGCTATTCTTCTATTTCCAGCCGTGTATATTGCTTTCTTATGGTGCAGGATAGCCATATTACCATCTGGGGCTCGTTTCCTTTCCTGTGCTTGTTTCTTTCATGGCTCCAACACTGGAGCCCTTGCTAGGACTTCTGGGACCTACTGTAGCCCAAGTAACATTAGCACCACTGACCTTTGGACTTAAAAAAGCATAATTATCTTTTTTTAATTTGTCCCAGGGAAATCAGCTGTAACTGTAATGCCTCTAGAGAGGATGGTGGGGTTAAGTTCCCCCTTGTCCTCTTCACTGGCACAGGTTGTCTAGCCCTGCTTGCACGATGCTTGAGCCTAGACAGGGAGCGGTCCCTTGGCCACTGAGCATCCTCCTTGGGCATGAAATACAGGAGTTTGCACCACTCAGTGTGAGGGGGGACTTTTGAAGCCGGGACTCCCATTCCCGGTGTCTGTGCTTCGGCTGTCAGGGCTGTGTTGAGAGGCCACGATGCCGTCCTCTCTCCCGGCAAAGCCTGCTGCGAGTCGGGGGTCCCTGGGTGTGTTGAGGCTGGTGCTACGCCTGCGGCTCTGACAGATGAGATTTAGTGTTTCCTGGGGGCTAGCTCTGCATACAGATTTTTGCATCACCTAACTTTCAGTCCAACCTTTCTCGCACCTTATGTCGGGCACCTGGCTCTGGGTTTTCAGTTCCACGCCATGCACTGGGTGTTTAGGCTTTTCAGTGCTTTCCTTGCTGGTGCCTAAGTGCTAACATAATTTTTTAAGACCAAATACTGCATCTCTCTGCTAAGCACATGTTTTTTAAAGGATGCTTTTGTTTACTTGTTTGTCTTGACATGAAATATGCTTGAACGAAGGTGAGCTGTATTCATTTCTTTGACCCTAAATTAATGCCAGCAACAAAACCAAGGAAATGCTTTTCAATTATTTTCTCCATGTACCTCAGAAAGAATTGGTACTGAACAGCCAGTATCTCAAGTTAAGTACAGATTGATTCTTGGAGCCTAATTGGTGAGATTTATTGACAATACAGCATTTAGCTACTTATAATAGACTCCTATTTGTTTTACAGTTGATAATTCAACAAGTAGCTGACTCTAATTTTCAGGGTTCGTTATACCATTAAGGCTGACTTTATTAGCCTACTCAGAGATGTTTAAAAACAATTAACCTTAATTTTTTAAAGTGGAATGTGAGACTTTAGCTGTTAAACTTCAATTCT
The DNA here is from genome assembly GCA_034782735.1 of Sagittarius serpentarius. Lineage (NCBI taxonomy): Eukaryota > Metazoa > Chordata > Aves > Accipitriformes > Sagittariidae > Sagittarius > Sagittarius serpentarius. The sequence goes on along the minus strand of JAVKLA010000054.1, from coordinate 17,461,063 downwards.
ACTTTAACCGCTCCAGGGCATTAGACACGTGGCTCCTGAATTCTGGCACCTTATTAATGCAGGATAGCAGGGTATTCAACAAACTCAGGGTCTGATTTTTACTTCTATGCACTTGTGGCTTTCCTCACATAGGTAACCTTATGTATGAATGAGGTTCCCTTCTTTTAATTAGTTTCAGGATCAGGCTGCAAACTGTTGTTGTGGTGAAGCATGGTGTAGGCTAATTAAAAAATTGCAAACGTCCTGATGATCTGCGTCTGCAGAGAGAGGATTCATTTTAGAACATTGACATAAAAAAATTATACGTGGCTTTTCAGACAGAGCCCGCTTTCTAGGGCTCCAAAATTAGGCATGTGTTTCTACAAAGGAGAATTCAGGAAAGGTTTCAAAGCAGATCAAAGTTAAAGAGTTTCCTGATGGTTCAGCTTTGTAGCACTAAGCCTGCTGGGTGTTCTGCGAGGATCCATTGTACGTAGCTGCACCACTCTGAAAGCACAGCCATAGCTTTGCATGCATTACACTGGACGTGTTTTCAGTAGGTCTTTACAAATTGCCTAATCCAGGTTAGGCCTTTTCTGGAAGCTCTTTAATCCTTCTGACATTTCCATAATGATCTTAATACTGTAATTCTTGTGTGACAGTGTGTTGAAGCTCTTTCTGACTTGCATTAATGATAGTACAAGAATAATGGATTACCAAATTGACCTCATCGTCTTTCAGGACTGAGAATACCATAAATTTCAATGTTTAAAAAAGTGTGGGGCCAAATTCTCTCCTGGTGTAACCACAGTGTCATCTCTAGAGCTAGGTGAGGCGTGCATTGACTTTGTCCCACTTAAGTAAGTATTAACTCATATTCAGGAACCTAAATGAGGGGGTAGATTCTGCTAAAGACTTACAATTAAAAAATAGGAATCTTTCACAGTGGTACTCTATCAGAATAATACTTTTTCCCCTAAGACTTTGATTAAAACATGATAATCTCCCATGAAAATTCTAAACTAATCAGCTGCAATAAAAAATAGATTAGGATTGCATGAATACTTTATGTGAGCAGTAAGAAAGTAAGTTTCTAGTTTTGAGGTACTGTGTTAAAATTTGCAGGACTACACAGCAGGTAATACCAGGCTGAGCACCCATTTCTGTCCTTCTGCAGAGGTTACAATAAGGCAGCACAGACATGAGCTGAAAGGCGATCCCAAGCAGGCATGCAAAACCAGTTCTGAGATGATAAAAATGAGGCATGGTCTGGGAGGCATGCTCACTGAAAGTAATTCAGAAAATTCATTTCCATTTCTATGGGAAAATAGACTAAGAAACTGATTCACAGGATGATATTCATGTATGTAACACAGGTGATGTTTTTTTTAAAAAAAACCAAACAAACATGTTTTAACAACTGTCACTCAATGCAACCAATATTATCTGATGTCTTGCTTATTCATCTGCTTGGTGTTTAATACCTGGGAGTTTGCATATGACTTTTATTCTCAGCACAAAATACAAAAATACGGTATTTCTCCCTACAAAACCTCTGTGGGCTTTCTCATGTCTCAGCTATGCTTTCTGGACCTGGCATCTAGCCGTAAGCATATCAAGTGAAGCATGTATCTTGATGAGCAGGTCATGTTAATATATGCAATTGCTCGTGCTCACTACCTATGAATTATTAAATGCATGAAAGAAGACAATTACCCAGGTAACACCTTATTTTCTGCGAGGAGTAGTAGTAGAAACCCTGCCTTTCATTTGCTGAGTGCCATCAGAAGTTTTGTAGTCCCCTTTGTTTATTGTGATAAAAGGACATGAGTCCAGGCTAACAAAAAGGTTTATATGACATTTTAAATGTTTTTTTCTTCATGAAGCGTGTTCTGTGATGCTTAAAAAATGATTAAAATGTTGTCTCGGTGCATGTGTGATCGAGTTGTGTATTCCAAAGTCCCGATTTTGTGGCACATCATGAACTAATCAGCAGAGAGACTGCGAGAAGCAATAAAGGGTATTGAAGTTGCACTGATGGGAGACAGTAGCTGACTCCTTAAATTATCTGTGCAGCAGTTTAAGGCTCACCTTGCGTGAGCACACGTGTACTGCCTTACGGCCTCGTGTAAGCAACTCACCCCAGCCTGGCCCCACAGGGCTGCTTCATCCTGTGCTTGGGCGTCTCCCAAAAGAGAGGTCGAGCTGAGAAGGACACTGTCCCCTCCCAGCGCTCAGCAACGCTGCGGTGACCGGGGCTGGATTTCTTACTGAAGCAAACAGGGAAATGGCAGCTACTGGCAGCTGCTTTTTCCTCTGAGGAGCTCCAGAAGCAGCCCAACGCTGTGCTGTGATGTTGGTCCGGGAAGGCAGCTGGAGCCCCACCAAACCTTTTCGAGCGTTACAGCTGTATTTAGAGGCCAAAGCCTTCGGCCTGGAGACCGTCCTGTGATGAAGGCCTCTCCCGTGCTGACAAGGCTACCACGGCGGTCCTGTGTTGTGAATAGTGAATGATCACCCCGTTTTCTCTATTTTCAGGAGATTTGTCCTCACCAAGATGAGAGTCATTCCCAAAGGAGCTTTCGCAGGACTTGGTGACCTAGAGAAAATGTATGTATAATGTCAATATTTACTAGGAAACAACTATTTTACTCCAAACAGCAGTTTCTGGTTGCAGTTCCTTTTACAGCCTGTGAGCAAGCCCCTGTCTCTGAGCTTCATCTAGTTTCATCTTTCTGTTTTTTTTTTTTAAAAAGAACCTTTTTCTTTAACACCATGTTCCAAAACATTGTTGTCACAAATACATTTTTCTGTCAGCAAGTGGGCAGTCCTCAGTCAAAGCGTTGGTTCAGCATGGAGTGTCATTGCATTTAATAAATACAGTGCCGTAGCAGAAGATCATGGGAAACTGATTATTTTGAGAATTGTGGAATGAAACAGTGGAAAGGTTAGGGAGGAAAGTGCTCCTGTTTGTAACAGGTCAGCCAGTTGTCACTAATGAATAAATAGGATTGTTTTGTGCATGTTCAGAGTCAGCTGGCAGGATGTGTGAGAGAAGTTTCTTACAGGCGATAGATTCGAAAATCTTAGCACATAAAGGGTGTAAGCACCTAATTTCTGTGAATTTTGGTGATAAGCCTGGAGATACAATTATGAGCACCTTTGATGAACAGATGTATCATACCTTCATTAGTCTACTATTGTGGATGTATTTGCAGCCCTCCACCACTAGAAGGAAAAACCCTTAGTAATATGTTTCCTACTATAGAAAAATCTATGGGTTAAGTGGTGCTAGCAGCAGAAATGGTAACTGTTACTGTCCAGCCTGAACTATTCTGGGACATGTACGATTTTTTCCGAATTATTTCATATATGAGCAAATCGCAACATTTTGTTTAGAAACACACCCGGCGCTTGCACCCTGACAGGAGAGGGTCACAAACAGGCTGTTCACCCAAGAGGAGTCTGGGTGGGAGCGGGGAAATGCACTTTAAAGTCAGTGCCTTTTTCAGTGCTGTGTGTGTAACGGCAAAACTAAAAAGGAATAGATTGCTGACGTTTCTCTGCATCATTTCTACCCTTTTCCCTCACGCTCTTGCGTAAGTAAGGGATTTAGCAAGCAGGTGGGTGAACATGCCAGAAGGTATGGCAAGGGAAGGGAAAGGATTTTGAACCTAGAGAAGGATGGGTGGATGGATGGATGGATGGATGGATGGATGGATGGATGGATGGATGAAGAACAAGCAGTGAACATGCAAGAAGGATTGAAGAGCTGCTGGTGAGTAGCAAGTGGTAAAGCTCACATGGCACCTGGCCTTTTCTGAAGTGTGAGATCCATTTCAGGGCATCACCATAGGTTCAGGAGTCTTCTGTTGGCGTGTGGTACATACTAAAAAGCCTCCAGCTGCTGCACCCCGCTCAGGGATGCAGACCCTCGTAAGCCCATCAAGCACCGCTGTAAATGGCCATTTTTCTTGAGAAAAGAAAAAGAAAGTCTTACTTTTTGTGGCCAAGGGTTACCAGCTAGGAATAAGATCAGCTCTGCGTCGACAGTCCTGCAGTGTTCCTTTTAGCCTAGTCCTTATGGAAAATCATTGAGCTCTCCGGACTATGAAGTGGGTTGCAAAGTGCATTGTAAACTGTTTCCGTTATCTTTAATTACTCAGAAACCATATGTCAGATATGTGTGAAGCTAGCAAACGCATTGAATAGGATGTCTCTAAGTGGTGATTTATTGTTAACCAAGAAAATTATATATGGAAATGAGCTCAATTTGAAAATATATCTATGTACTAGTAGTACATGGAGGAGAAATGGGGACAGACAGTTTATAGCAAAACATCCTTGAACATAAAAGTATGATAAATATGTAAATGAGACCAATCAACATCAACAAAGATGCGGTATTTGCAGATGATATGGCAAACAGATAAAATTTGAAATAGCTCACAAATCCTAAACCTAGCCCGTAAAACATTCATCAGAAATATTCATGATAATGTAGGGACAAAAAAGTAAGTGTAATCAAATGATAGATTTGCATATGAAAACACAGCCTTGTATGAAAGCCTTTTTACTCTTGCAAGATCATGCACAGAAAAGAAGATTAAAGCAAACTGTAGTCTATTTAAGAAAAACAGCTATTAATAATGTGATACCTCCATATGGTAAAATGTGGATAGCCTGATATATACAAATGAGATAATTCAATGTAGTATATGTACGTGCTCACCTAGAACTAAATAGATTAAAAATTGAGAGTGACATTATTTCTTGTGTGTTACTGGAGAAAACCAGTATCTCATACAGTCCAACGTATCTGCACATATGATTTTTATCAATCCTAGATCATTTCTAACTGTGTTTCTGAGAACGGGGTAGGTTTTAAAGCCCAGAAGTTGCAGGGAATTTTGGTCTTTGGCATCATCCATTGGGGATGAGCTGGTTGAATACAAGTTAAATCAGAGATGAGTCCTCCATGAGAATCTTAACTCTGTTGTAGTTACGTTCAAGTGAATGAAGGCTTTTGAATACAATGACCAAAAATTTCTGGTTTTCAAAGAAAAATCATTCAATAACATTTTCAGTGTTCCTGCTTTCTATATGCATTTCAGTTTCTTCCTAAACACCCGGACAGCTGAGAGCTTTGAATAGATGTATTTTGCCACAAAATGTCAAATATTTCCAGATGCTTCCAGTCAGGCTCCAGTTACAGTACCCAGCAAAGATCTTGTTTGTTTTCCATTTGGACTGTCCAAGGACTTTCCAGAACGGACACCATGACTCATAATGCAAAAAAGTAGTGTGACCTGGAAATGGTGGCATGGAGCACCTCATCTGCCCTCCCTTGTGAAGCTCCATTTTTAATTACAAAGTCAAAATCTTTTGGGTTTCATCTGTTTGGGTTTTTTTATTTATTTGGCAAAATACAAACTGGAATTTTATTTGGAAAAATTGTCACTGGAATAATTTTGCCGGTTTTAAGTTTTTTGAAAGAATGAGAGCCCATTTGAACTCTCTCTGACTTGTCATTTCCTTCTCACCCATCTAAATTCCTTCAGTTACTGCAAAACCATGAAATGTCCATTCTGCAGATTGTTATACAGAGAAACAGCTTTTCCCAAGTATGTTCTAGGAGAAAGATCTTCTTTTCTTCTTAGCTAAAATGTTTAAAGTTATGAAATAAACTGACAGGCTCTAATTATCTGAGATTTCTCTTACTAAAGGTGCAACTTGAATTTTCTTATAGAAAACTACTTCAGAAACCCACAGATCTGAGGACCAGTCTAACCAGCTTATTGCTAGCAGCTCACCAACTTCTGCACAGCTCTGGCTTCATGTTAATTTTAGCAAATAGGTGTTCAGGGAAGCAGATTAGTTATTCTCAATACATATTTAGTCTGCTCCTAAGACTTAGCCAACTGGAACGTGGCAGCTCGTCTGGACTCCTGCTTAACCAGCCTGTTTACACTCCCAGAACTAATTAACCCTCTGGTTACTAAATTAAAAAGCAGCCCCATGCAGGCACATACCTGGCAAAATCAATTCAACATGCTCTGCAGCTGCTATGTCGTCTTCAACCTGCAATGAAAGTGCTTAATTTGGGGGAAGAGAGAGTCTGAAGCAATATTGAAGCCTCCCTTTTAGTCTTGCTAAGTTTCCTCCTGTTACTACAAGGCAGCAAAGTAGATTTGTACATGTTGGTCTAATATAAGGTATGATTCAGGCATTATATTTATAGGAAGTTTGGTCTGATTGCCTTACCCTGTGCAAGCCAAATAGGTTTCACATCTGTACCCTGAGGCACAATCCCCTTGAAGATTCCTCATCTGTTATTTATTCTTTTGAAGGGTTTAAGCTGAAAGATAACGCTTTACTTCATCATTCGCTCTCAAATCTAACCTGTGTGCGGCTCACGGAAATTCAGCCATGTGGATGAAGTACTTCTTGAACTGGAATATGTCACAGAGAAAAATCATCTTTATTGGCTCTGCTTTGTAGTTTGGAGTAATGGGAGAAGGGGATTTCTTTAACAGATTTTGGCAAAGGAACATTTTAAGAACGTGAACCGTGCTGTGTTTAACAGAGTTTGAAGATCTAAATCCTTGATGAGCTCTGAAAACTCTGGAAAGCGTTAAAACTTTTAGAGTTGACGGAATCTGCCAGAGTTGACACTCCTGGAAACTGAAGTCTTCTGTCTATGGAAGACAGCAGGAATATATGCCCCAGCTATCTACAGCTTCCTCATGGATTTGTAGAGAAAATAGCTTTGAATCACATATTTCTTTAATCACTCAGTGCATTCAAGCTTTTATGAGTTCTTTTTCTGGGACTGTTGATCCAGTGATGGTTCATATGAACAAATGCTGCTGGTCTGTGACCTAGGTACATGGGCACAAGCTTATTTCCCGTACAACAACTAACCTGATGTATGACGCTAGAATCTCTCCTGTTTGCCCCTGTAGGTTAAAAGGCAGGTCACATTTTCCTTTGACTTAATTACATCAGGCTGAATTACCTTTATTTGAACTGAGGTGAGATACTTGAGGACAGTGGAGACCACTCAATAGAGTATTTTGAGGCACGTGCTAAAGTATGTTGCTGAATCAAGACATATCTCTCTTCCTGTGAGTAGGGAAGGAGCAAAATTCTTGGCTTGACTGTAAAAGTCTCATCAGGAGAATTTGGCATAGTGGGAAGTCTTCATGTTATTTAGCAAGTTTTAACAGCTTGGCAAATTGGTGGATTCACCATCCCAACCTCCTTCAGCAATAACCATCGAAGCTGCCTGGGCTAGCAAATGGCTAAGGGATGTCCATCATCCCATGTGCTCCTGACATCGGTTTCATTGAGCCCGAGCATCTGATTCTGTAACACTTGGCAGCATACAGCCCAGAAAGATGGAAAGAAAGGAGGGGAGGCAGCAAAGGCATGATCATCTAAGGATGAGCAGTCCGTGTCTTCTGCTACCAAGAAAGCTGGTCAGTATTCTGCAGCTTCTCCAATTTTTCTTGCGCAGTGTATCGTGTGCTGCCTCATTTGGTATGCAGAAGGCTGTGATTAAATAAGATCATTAAAGCTATTTTGAGAAAATGGTTGATTCAGGGTAACCAAGACATTTGGAAATTGGTTCTAGGCAGGAGTTCCTTTCTGTCTTTTGTTGCATCATTTGGATAAATCTGCTACTTATGTTTCTGCAAGAAGCAATATATGGATTTGCAGTATCTGCTGTGATACATAAGTTAAATAGGGCATGTTTACAAAAATATTTATTTACATCCCTACAGTGAAAGGGGGACACGGTCCATTCTATGTATCAAAATATGTGCTGAATCAGGTAACAATCATACTTTGGTAATAAATACTCCAGGGTATATTCTCAAGGTGCAACTTCATGGATATTAAATTCTAATTTACATTATAGGAAGTTATGTGTAACATTCTGCATCTTAAGGGCAGGGCATGAAAATAAGTATGCTACTTAATGCATTTAAATGAGTCTAAATATGCATTTTCTCTCAGGGAACAGAGGACTAGAGTTCAAAAACATTAAGGTGAGTAACCAGTATAAGTAAAGAAACTCAAAGTTCAGGCTGACATCCCAAAGAGTAAATGTTTTAATGGGGCCACTGTTATGATACGAGGCTTTCCCCTCCATCTGCCTGGACTAAGCCTGGGCGAGTCAGCAGGCATGAAAGGCTGCCCAGCCACGACAGGCCGGTGGTCAGGCAGTGAGCAATCACGGAAGGCGTCCTGGTTCCCGCGGGTAGACTTGCAAGTCCCAGATGCCCCCATCCCAGCTGACTGTCCACGTTTGATGGCGATCCGTGGTTTTAAACTGGTTCTTTTCTATACCGAAGGGGTTACTTGCACTTCAGGCCTCTGGTTCAGCAGCAAAATCATGTAAGAAAGCTTATCCTTTGCTATATGCGCTGTAGGTGTTCCTTAGCCCAACAGCATCCAGGGTGTCAGTCTTCATTTGCCCATCGCTACACTCTGCCCTTTGAAACGAGTTCCTACAAGCGGGATTTGAAAGGCGAACAGCTACGCCAGCTTCTCCCAGGGGTGCTGTAACACATCGTCCGTGGAGGACCCAGGCAAAACAGTGCCTTGTGCCGCTGTCTCTTGGAACAGCCATGAGAGGCTTGGCTGCGTTGTCTTCTCAAAGGAGTGCTATAACATCAGATGACCTTTCCGCAGCCTTTGCAAATATCATCCCTTGGGTAGCAAGCTTAAGTGTTTGGTATGAATATATAGGCAGCCTGGTGTGTTCTTAATTCAGTTTGTTTCCTGAAAGTAGAAGCTATTCCTGGTGTTCTAAACATAATAAGTAATGAACAAAGACGAGGTGGTTTGATTATAATCTATAAACGTTTTGCTGCATCATCACCTGGCTTTCTGCTTTTCCCTGCCAAAGCTTATCTGTGGAAGAGATGTTACGCTTGCAGTTATTGTTGTCATCCCTTGCACGATTACAAAAAAGTGAAGCAGAATTTTATTATCCATGTCGGTAACTCACTGCTGATGTCAAAGAGCAAAGATTTTAATTACAGCTTTGTTATATTTCTGTAAATGTATAATCTGATCTCAATCTTTTGCTAGTGCTTGGGCAGAACAAAATTACAAATAAAGTAAAAACCCTTAAAGGAAGCAGCTAGAAAATGTAAAATCAATTCATAGTGTCCATATCAACATTTGCTAACTTTTCTATTTAAAAAGTCCCAGAAAATCATGCTAATATTTGCATATTTTAATTGAAACATGTTAGAGTATGAGAAAAGAAGTATTCCATAATTCTTTCTGTGTGGTTTGGTATCTTGGTGCTTGCTTTCTTTGATAAAATAGATTTAGAAAGGAAAAAAAAGGAAAATACATTTTGTCATTACTTCCGTTTGCAAGAATGAGTTTTGTGGTAATGAACTGTTAGCAAAAACTTTATTTGTTGATTGCATTGGTATGAAGCCAGCGTTAGAGACTGAAGTGTTTAATGGAAGAATCATCTTGGACGTCATTTCTGGTCCCTGCTTTACAGCTGTCTAGACGCAGAGAACAGGTAAAGCAAAAAAAGGTAAATTCGCTTGCCTGAACATACGCTAAATGCTTTAATGCCTCTCCCAGTGACCTGCTGTTCAGATTACCTGAATTCATAAAGACAAAACGTGGGCACGTGCTTGTGTGATTTCCCATTCTCCTTTAGGTGGAAACTTCGATCGAGTGTTCTTCTGCCTTCCTCTATGCAAACAAATTGGATAAAATTAAGTGCAGGCTAAATTAAGATAGCTCTTTTGCATATCTAAACGTGCGTCTGAAGTAGCCTCGTTGATTCAAAATGAGAGTTGAGGGTGAAATGCGCAGTTCTTAAAGAAAGGTCTCAGCCCAGTGGTCAAGAAAAAAACCTCTCCAGATGAAAATGTTAGGAATTATTAAGATTTTTTCTCAATTATTAAGATTATTTCTCAATAGGCTTGCCCTGCTCTTACGCTGTTTTCTGGGCCTCCCCTGCCACTGCTAGAGCAAGATACTGGGCCAGATCAACTGCAGGTTTGACATGATGTGGTTGTTCATACAGACATACTTGCTTTCTCCAAATCATTCAGTTTTTGCAAGGCAGCCTCGATCTAGGTCCTTGCATCAGAGGCATGAAGCTGATTATTGCAACTGATAAACATAGCAAGGAGCCTCAGAATTGATAGTCATCCCCTGGTGCAGAATTAATACTATAATCTTTCTTCTTTTCTACTGCAGGATATGCTTTATGCATACTGAAGAGGCTGATATGTCCGTTTACTGGCCAACTTTCTGAGATTCATCTCCGGTGCTTTGGGTTGGGTTTTTTGTTTCAAGAGGGGCCGGAACTGGTGTTGTAAAATGTAAGATGGCTGCCAGCAGAGTGAAATTTTTTTCCTAAATATGTGTCACTTCTTCAGTTTCCACCTCTTCCTTCCAAGGAGCTTCACTCTATTTTGAAGTAAAGAAAGTTTCGAGTGTTATTTTATTACGAGGTTCTTGTACTTTCAAAGTAGAATCAGTGACACTCTAAGTGACTTTGTAAATATAAAAATATGTATTTTCTAAGAAACATAAAATAATTCTTGAGCTGGCTGAGTGATACCTTTATTAAACTTACATACGTATACCAGAAAATGAAATGAGAACTCAGAATTATCATAGAAACATGGTTTGGGTTGGAAGGGACCTTAAAGCTCATCTATTTCCACCCCCCACCCCCCCGCCACGGGCAGAGACACCTTCCACCAGACCAGGTTGCTCCAAGCCCCGTCCAGCCTGGCCTTGAGCACTGCCAGGGATGGGGCATCCAC
>JAVKLA010000054.1:17425071-17450164 GCA_034782735.1 Sagittarius serpentarius | reverse complement strand
TCAAAGAGTCCCTCCCCGTCTTTCTTGTAGGCCCCCTTTAAGTACTGGAAGGCTGCTGTAAGGTCTCCCCGGAGCCTTCTCTTCTCCAGGCTGAACAGCCCCAACTCTCCCAGTGTGTCTTCACAGGCGAGGTGCTCCAGCCCCCGATCATCTTTGTGGCCCTCCTCTGGACTCGCTCCAACAGGTCCGTGTCCTTCTTATGTTGGGGGGCCCAGAGCTGAAGGCAGCCCTGCAGGTGGGGTCTCACCAAAGCGGAGCAGAGGGGCAGAATCCCCTCCCTTGACCTGCTGGTCACTGGTTCTATTTACGTTTTGCTGGTTCTAATTACGTTTTACATTTTCAAATGTAATTCATAGCTCATGCATGGCAAAAGGCGGTTCTCCTCATGTGATGTTTCAGAATATTGCTCTGATTTAAATAACTACCTTTTTCTTGATGAAATAAATGTATTCAGTTCTAATATCCCTAAATAATTTGTAAAAAAAGATTTCTCTTTTGGGTATTAATTACAAATTAACTCCAAAATTTCTGGATAGAATTCAGAATAAAATGTATTGACTTGAAAACAAAGAGAACTGTAAATACAAAATTAAAATGAAAAGAAAATTAATACATTAAAGTCAACAAACTTAAACGTGTGGTAAGAGGATTATTATAAAAGGGCTTCTTTCTACCAAAAAAAATAAAATCTACGTTCTTGTGTGAAATTGAATAACAAAGCAATTCTGAGCAAAAACACGCATTCGGAACAGAATTACAGCAGTTGCACCTCACTTGGTTGCTCAGCTTAAACACGTAGCACCTCCATCTCCCCCACCTGACAGACAGGCTGGTGAGGGTCCGTGGCTCCCAGTACAAGTATGTGGGAATTTGGGTGACGGCATATCCCGAGAGGCATCGTAGTGCCATCTCCTTCCAGCCATACCTAGCTTCTGTGTTTGCTTTAAAAAGTGCCGCTGTAAAAAAAATGTATGGATTAAAAAGGAAAGTTCTTTTTAGAGGAGAAAACAGGTTTTTATAGGATTTTTTTCTATTAATCTTGTGTGTGTATGTAACTGTACCAGTGAGTGAGTGCAAAAGGTGTGACCTACTTGAAATTGTGCCCGATTTGCTCTAAATGGGATTTTCTTCAATATTTATTGTTGCCGCTACTAAATATTGTTTGATAGAAGGAGGAAGGCTGGCACCAGATTGGAAATGGTAATTCAATTTCAGGAGGATTTCAGAAACACCTTCCCATATTAATTTTATCTAGCTTTTCTGTTTATTTTAGAAATAACGTTAGTAGAATTGGCATGTTGCAATGAAGGATTGTTTTCCATTGCTATACAAATGCTGGTACAAACCTCTGCATTTATGGAAAACAAATGTTGAGATGAAGTCAAGACATTTATTTTCTAAGCAGGACATGTTGATTCTCTGACAACATTATATTGCACAGCCTTTATTTCTATTATGCCAAATGATTGATGTGGATTTAATCATTAGTTTGATGGCTGCTTTGCTCAGCAGAGAGGCAGCTTAGCATTTCACCGTTATTAGTGAGCTGCATTTTGATTTTTCTATCAAAGACTGCTGGCTCCAATTCATCCCATGTGTAAAACCAGAAATCCATTGTGCCCATTGTTTGTGTTGTGACCAAGCCAAGAACAATTTGCTCACAGAATACTGTGAATATTTGTTTTGATTTCTTGAGCAGGAACCTGGTTTTGATGAAGGCTTCCATATATGTGCTTGATTCTTTAAAAATAAGTAAGAGTGGTGTACCTTTTGTGAGTAAACTACTTTATTGCATTCTAGAATATATATGTACATGTATATTTGCATACATGCATATGTGTATCTATATACATAGAGTAGTCTGGAAAATATTTAAATTGCTAGGATTTAGAATGGTAGACAGATACTAAGCCAGAAGATATTTTGAACGCTTGGGGAGCCAACACCACAGATGGAAATTACAAATGATCGTGAGAGAAATGCAGAATGCCGAAAAACTATTGGTGTCTGTGCATTTTCCAATGCAGTCAGCAGAGGATTAGGAGCTGGGGACAGGGACAGGCTGGTGGCTTTCCCAGTTCAGAACCTCGTCCCTGAGAGCTGTTGATGCCAATTGCTGAAGGAGAATGTTCAAGAGAATGTTTCTGGAACAATTATGGAATAGCTTGTCCAGATGGAGGATGTATTTTGTCCACCTCATAGCGTGCTTTCTCTTCTGAGGAGGAGAAATGTACCTAATAAGTAATGGGCTGCTCAGCGCAAACTCCTCGAATGGTCTCCGTTGTCTTTGCGCTGTGAAGTTTCTCTACTAAAACAAGGAATAATGTGGAATTTCACACGGGGACTGAATTAAGCTAGTCGGTTTTTGGAAGCATCATTTACTTCTGTCTTGTTTGTCTGCTTAAGAGCACAAGGAATTACATCTTTATCTGGAAACGTTTATCCTTTCTAGTGTAATTATGAAGTGAAGGTGCTCATTAGATGTGTCTAATCCTTTGGTCAATCTTATCTTTTAATTTGAATGAGATTTTATGATGATATGTTTTCCAGCTCTATTTCCCACATTTTTAAAACTTCTTGTGCTGGATTTTAAAGATTTTGGCTTTTCCCATCTGTGCTGTGAGAAGGGGTGAGCATGATGTGGTGAAAAGAGTTTGCTTATTTATTACTTCTGCTCCCAATTAGATAATGCTTTTTAGGGAAGCTGGCAGCGGCAGAGCTCCCTGGAGGAAGAGGGGTTGGGTATTCCCTTTGCGAGCTGATGGGCATGCTCGGAGAGGAGCAGCTCCGAGGTATGACAAGTGGCAGGAGGTTTCCAGGCCAGAAATGGATACGTGCCACCCAAAGACTGCACTGGGGAGCAAGGAGCAGCCCTAGGGGTGATGAACGGGGTTTCACAGGAGGTCTGGGCAGAGCTTACTGCCACTTGGAATAAGCCATGGAAGAACTCCAAACCTTCTCCAAAGGCACTGGATATCAGGGTAGAGGGGGATATAAACTCTTCTCAGTTCTCTTCCAATATCCTTTAAGGTTTTTCTGCTTTAAAGTTAATTATCCTAGTTTATATTTTAAGAAAACCTGCCTTTTTTTGAGCTTAAAACCCTATCATTCTTCTTTGGGGCATTTTGTGGAGAGGAAGGTCAAGACACATTGCCTCAAAGCTCGTGGCTTGAAGTGCCATGGTATGGCACTGTCCAGACTATCTTGTCATTAGGTTTTCACCATGTGCTGCATCTTGGCTCCTCTGTTCCCTGAGCCCTACCCTCTGTTTGGGGACCCGGCATCGTGAGCCAGGATGAGCTGAGGCTGAAGGCACAGCCGCCGCGGAGAGGTAACCTTTGGAGGGGAATAGAGAGAGCCAAGCGGCAGCACATTTTTACAGAGGCAAGGAAATGGATCACAGTTCATCTGCGACAGCCGCGTGCCCAGGCATAACTGACAACCCACACTGTTTATTTAAAAATAAGCTTGGTTTTGCCTGTGCTTCTTGGTAGGAGACTTAAACATGCTAACAAGTAAAGTGGCTTTTCATGAGCCTTCATCTGTCAGTACCAAGGAGCCTGTTTTGTGTTCCCAGGACCCAAAGTACCTCTGAAGAGCACATTATGTTTTCATCCTACTGTGGTGCCAGGCACTGTGCTTTCAGAGTAAGAGATAACATGTTAACAGCTGAAACAGGCTGTAAAAATGAGGGGGAAATTGTGTCAGCGATGGGCAATCACTCAGGTCACTAGAGGGGGGACTTCCTCATGGGATCTCAGCTAAGCACTGCACAGGCTGAAATCCCAGGGAGCATCTTCCTGTGAACTGGCCAGTCTCACCTTATTCCGGGTTTCAGGGATCCTTCCTGCACAGGGAGATGGATTTCAGATGTATTGATAAAAATCTGTGACATATTTATTCTTGGTTTTGGCGGTGTGCAGTCAACATCAGTCCCAGCAATGTGACAGTAAGGTGTCTTTTTATCTGCAGATCTAAGGATGCTTCTGTTCTCCATATTTTGTGAATTTGTTGGCAGGTTAAAAGCTTTCTACAGTCGGGTAAGTGGCAAAGATCTCATTTGCCACGACTCCTTTCATTCGTAGGAGAGTAAGTAATAGAACAGTGACCATCCTGGTCCAGGGGCCTGTTCCTCCTCTTCTTGCCATTATTGACTCTCAGTAGCCTTTTTAAAAATCTATAGAGCGTACTCCAGCGCTGACCTTGTCTAATCGTATTGATTGTTAGTAACTGAAGGCTAATTAGGAAGCAAGTTGCTATGGTAATTCTCGAGTCATACATATAGGGAGAAAATACTGCTAAAACCACTAGCGCATGGTGACTATTAGCATAGTTAAACAGATTAAAAAATATAATTCATTCAGATTTATTCTGGAATTCAAATGAAGGTACAATATGCAAGAAGGAAGTTTTTCCCTTGCTACCACGTTTTCCTCTTTCGTAGTCATTTTGTTCTTTTATTTGTCTGTTGAGGGAGTGATGCATAATTTTAGGACTAAATGACAAAGTAGACTTTGGGTTGTTCTCCAGCACCCCCCCCAGCCCCGCAGCCCACACAAAATATGTCACAACCAGCTTCATGTGACAGGAGAATGACTCAGGCGGAGGGCAGTAAGACTCAGAACCCCGCAAATTTCTAGGTCACTTGTTCATATCCAGTCCGCCTGTGCGTGATGAATGGTTTGTTTTCGCACGGGTAAGTTGATGGCCTGCGTACCATGAGATGGTGATCTCAGCCTGTGCCCTCGGGAGATGGTGATTCATTGCAAGCTAGGGCTGCGGCAGCTGGCTTTCAGCGGCAACCTCTTTTGGCCAGACTGCTTCGAAATGGCTCTGCAGCAGAGCTGGTGTCTCAGTGGGTGACCACGCGCCTTTGTGGGGCACTGTGGGAAGGCTGGATTGCTTTGGCCGTGCTGTGCCTCCTCTGTGGAGAAATGGAAGATTTTGCCAGTCACGTCTAACCAAGCCTTTTCACCTTATTTTTAACTAAATGTGACCCAAAGGAAAACCAAGGGCATTCTTCCCTGTTTAACGAGGGTCTTCCTTCTCCTTCTCTGGCACCTTACTAACTAGTCATGTCACGTGCAGATCGTAGCTCTCATAACCAGCCTCCATCTGCACGTCTTTAAGGAGGCGGAGGAGGATATAAGAGCGTGCATCCTGTTGCTGCCCTTCTGGACAGTTTGAATGATGAGGCAAAACGTATCTAGGAGAGCCGCAGGACTGGACGGGAGATAGGAGTGTACTGAGTTCAGGTCATATCCAAGGGAATAGGAGTTTTCTGCCCTTCTTAGTCTTCAGTGGGTGAATGTCCTTAAATTGACTTTAGTGGCACATAAAGAAAAAAGTAAGCAGAAATGCAGCCACCGTGTAGCATGAATATCTTTTAAGAGGTCTCATACGCAAATGGAGTATTCTTTCTGTGGCTTCTTGGGACTTGTATGCTCACACAGTTGCATTCATTTAACCGAAAAAAAAGATACAAAATTGATTACTAAGAAGTGCATGACACTTAAAAGCAAAAAAAAAAAAAAAAACACCCAAACCCAAAAGACAGAAGTATGTTTAAATTGATTAGGATCAACTAAATCAGAGTAAAATTACTCTAACAATGAAACTGAAACATCTGGTTTGGGGCTTTGTGTGGTCCTCAAGTTAAATAGGTGCCACTGTAGAGGCAAGTCCTGAGCCTGCCATTTTGAAGTACCCACTTCATGTTACCAGTAATATAGCCCCCAGGGGAAAAAAAAAAATAAAAAGCCCTTTTACTTAGCTGCTGCCTAATCTGTCCTCACCGCAGGCTCCCAGCTCGGCATGGGGCACAAGGGATTCGCCTGGGGAATCTCTTAACCAGAGCCATTGGACAGAGCTATCTTCAAACTAACGGACAGAATATAATGAAACCCTATTACCTTTGTGTAGAAGAATGAGGTGTGTGCTGGTACTGCTGGCTGCTTTCTGTTTGCTGCACCTTCCTGCATGTAAGAAAAATGCACTCCTGTCCAGGGATCCAGTCCAAATCCTTAGGGATTTAGGTAATTTCAAGATAGAACATCTTTCAGAGGGAGCTCTGATCACGTTCCATAATACATTATATTTCTTTCTTCATTTTCCTGTTAAAATAATCCAAAAATACATATTTTGTTTTCAGTCTGGTGGAAGAAACAATATAGTGGTTCCCTTTTAGTTTTTAATTCTGTATTTAAAATACACAAAACATTCCTTTAAATCTGAAAACTGAATTGCTCTCAAGGGATTGCCTTCAAGTTTGTGTTCTTCTGTGTCCTTTTGTGTATTAAGGTGTGTGCTTTCTAGAGACAATACTTATTTTAAATTACAGGAAAATATGCACTCCTCTAAAATGTAGAATGTTAATGTAAATGCAGATCAAATATATTAAAAGCAATGGATTTCCATGCCTTCTGCTGCAGTCTGAAATCTTCAGTCTCAACTAAAGTAATGGTAGTAATCAGAAATGATGGATTTAATTTTTTTTTATTTTATTTTTTAAAGTGTATTTCATCAACATGACTTTTCCAAACGGTAATTTTTGTGGTTTGGCATCTCTTCAGGATTTTTTTTTTTCCTGCCCTCATCAGTAGTATTTTTTCAAAGTGTTTTACTGGAAACAAAAAAGGTTTTGCCAGGCTTGTGTGCTGTGAAAACACTGTAAGTTCCAGTTTGTTTCCATCAGTGCAGGAAACCAGACAGAAAAATACCGTAAGTACATGCAATGCAGTACACAAAAGGAATAGAGGCAGCAACTTCTAAGGAAAACATTCTTTTATTCAAACCATGTTTCCTGTTCAGCCTTCTTCTTTAAGCACTGTGGCTGGGGAGGAAGATTCCTCTTACTTTTCCCTTGATGAAGAAGGAAGAACTGCTTCAGATATAAGGTTTTTTTGCATCATCTCTAGCTCCAACTTCTTTCTATGTCCCCAGTTAGATATGACCCAGGGTAGCGTGGAGGAGAAGGGCTCCCAGGGAGATCAAAGTGCTCTTACATAGCAGAAACAGCTTGTTCCCAGGCAGCCAGGAATTGCTTTTGGGTTTTGCCTCATTTGGACACGGGCTTTGCCTACGGAGACTCCTCTGGGGCCATTGCTACTGCGGGCTCCCCATCAAAGGACTGAGTCCAGTCTGATGACTTTCGTGTTAAAGCACTGCAACAGCAGACGATAGCAGAAAGCTTTTGTTTGTCTGGCGTTTCTAGAAGCCTGAGTTACACAGCATAGTTGTGGCAGAGACCCTTCGTGGCGTACGTGAGCAGCTTCCTTGTAAATGGGGTTAGATGTGCAGAAAGGCGGCTGCTGGATGATTTTAGTCAGTAAGCATCATCCTATGGCCATGGGTCTATTATTTGGGGCGTGGTTTAGTGGGCATGGTGGTGTTGACAGTTGGACTTGATCTTAGAGGTCTTTTCCAACCTTAATGATTCTATGATTCTATGATTATTTTTATTGCTTTTATTGGAATGTTGTGTGTGTATGCACACAAACACAGAAACATATGAATATATTGAATTTTGGCCCAAGTTTTATGACATGTTCCCTTCCCCCTATTAAGACTTTCTTATCTGTGTGCAGTCTTGCAGTGTTTGCTGATGAAGAGGGTTATTTGTGTCAGGGAACCTCAGGTGGAAGCATGTGATTTTCTAAGGTTTCACAGTGGAAAGCTGTTCAGTTATTTTTCAGATAAGACTCTAGGTGTATGAATCAGGTTCCTCTTTGCTGCCATCAGGCACTTGGCAAAAGGGTTAGGGATTGTATGTAATTCCCACGTTTGTATAGTATGTCATCTCTACATCCCCCCAGTATAGAACCTGCAGATTTGGGCTTAATGGTATTTTTTTCTGCTTGTGATAGCACAGTGTCACAACCGGATAAATAACCCTCGTTGCGCACTTGTTTTGTAAAGCTTTTGACTTAGTAGCTTCTTGCTGGTGCTTGTGTTTTCTCTGGCAGTCTGTTACAAGGCAGAGGTTTGGATTTAACTTTGGGAGCATAAAAGAGTAACATTTTCCCAGGTAGGTTATATCTGAGGGCCCCAGTCATGCAAATATTTATGCAGTAGGGTCTTGGCTGAGCCTGGAGCTAAAGCTCAGGGGTAAGAGTTTGTAGGGTCAAGGCCTCAGTTAGACACAAACCACAAAAATAGTAAGTAGTTTTTATGGAAGGGAAGAATGAATGCAAATAGAAAAGAAGATGGAAGGAAATCTCTGTGCTGGAAAAAGACTGTAACGTTCAATAAGAGAAACCTAAATCCCTTCAGGAGGACATTTGAAAGATGTAGTGGATGGTGTTAGCAGCTGTAAGATAATATCTGTATTCGTAATTGTGTTTAACATTAGGCAATGCTAATATTTTTCTCATGATGCGTCAAATCATGGAGATTTATTTTCACTCAAGTGGGTGTAACATACTGCATGATTTGCTCTGGTGAATACTCAGTCCTCTCATAAGCCTGGGAAGATTTTTAATGCCAGAACTGAGGAATAAAAGGGATTTTTTTTACAATTTTCCCTCTTAGGTAAAAAGTTTAATTGTGCATATCGGAGGCACTTGCTATTCTGGATCTTCCCGTTTCTGTAATGCATTGGAGATAGTAATGAACTGTCCTCCAGAGGCGTCTTGTGCCTGTGTGCTTCCTTAAAGCAGTTCAGAACTGTCTGTTGAAGTGTCTGGGAACATCTGTTTCAAGATGGTCTGTTTGGAGAATCTGTCACTAGCCTGTGGGTCCTGGAAGCCACGTTCTCCCAATCCAAGACAGTCTGCCTATTGATTTTCCCCAGAAATTATTTTCCCCTTTTCCTCATTCAGCTGCTCTCCTGAGTCATTATCCCAAATGTAATCTCCTCATCTGCCCAGGTCATCTTAATAAAATTATTCATCATTAACTGGCTATCAAAGCCAAGAGAGAAGCAATAAAAGATAAGTGGCAATAAATGCTGCCAGCCCATTTCCATGGAAGGAGTTACGATGTGAGCACGAAGCTTGTGTCAGCATCTCTGAACGAGGAGGTCCCTTCCGCAGCTGAACGACCATCTTTGTCTGCCAGCGTGCTCTCAAGACTGTGTGGAGCCCATCGCGTCTGAGAAAGAAGTGCCTTTGCTAGGGTGCGTGTCTTTATTTTAGAGGTTTTCTTCTGCCTTCCCTACAAGCGGCCATAGTCAAAGGTAAAATGTAGTGATGCGCGAGTGCGGGGGGAAGCAGGTACGTCCGCCCCAGCAGCTGCAGGGCGCCGAGTTACAAACCCCATCTCTCTGGGCTGCCTGCGTGGAGCCAGCATTTCTGTGGAAAGCTGCCCTTTCCTCCAAAGACCCAGTCCTTGCTTGTTTGACTTTACAAAGCTTCACGCATTTTCAGCTTTGCTGGCAATAAACTAAAACCAGTATAACACATCCCCTTAGTGCTAGAGTATGAGGAGAGATCTATCCCCCTGAACTGTACTGATTATAAAATCAATTCTTATAATGATGTGGCTTCTGCTGTTGGATCTGGTTGTTATCAGTTGCAATTCTGCAGGCTAATCGCGCCCTTTTTCAGATTAGAGAGACCAATTTTAAACTGTTGCATGGACGATTAATTTGATGCAACCAAACTCTCAACAGACTTTCATCTGGACTGCTGGCGTGGTGCTAAAGCACCGATAGAAATACAGTCCCCTTGGCTTCCGTCTTCTGTGTGGAAATTTGCATTTTATTTTTCCCGTGCTTGCATTGATTTGTTTGAGAATATGGTGTCATGCCCTTTGGAGAAGGCAGGAAGACACGATGTTGGTGCCTCCTGATAACCTCCTTCAAAGACTTATGTATACACTATTTCGCTCTAAGTGTGAAATCACTAATAATATTCAGTTGGTTAAACGGGTATCCCACTTACTTGGGTTAGTGCAACATGTATGTGTGTCTTCAGCAAAGTAAAGAGATGATAAGAAGAGTCAGTGCTTGAATTCATTTTTGAAATGTCAATAACTGCTAAGATATATTAGCCTGTAACTCCCTGGTGTTCAATAAATCATGGTAGGGAGACAAGTTTTTCATGTTCACAAAGAAAGTGGCAGGAGAAAGTGTCAACTATTTTTAAAAGGTCAAAAGTCTCTAATACTTTTAAGAAAAATATCTTTTCTTTTGTAACCTGTTTAAATCAATGTAGTAGCATTTTGCTGTCACTTTAGAGGGAAGTTTTCGAAAGGAGATTTCAGACTGCCTCATTTCTGATCAGACTGAAAGAAATAAGAGCTTCTCCATCTACAACATGGAGACAGAGGTAGCCGGGTGTTTAATTTTTCAGTTCAGATGCATCGCAGGCTGTTCCTGCGGTGCTCACCCGGTGAATGCTGGGCAGGATTGCCTGTGTGACACCACACTACTGCTAATTCCTTCTTAAGCTTGACATAAATTGTGGCATCAGTCAAACCGCTGAGTAAAACTGACCTGGCAAATTGCTCTAAAGAGTATTTATATTTAAAGAAAGGAGGGAAAAGATAAAAAAATTTGGCCTTTTTTTTTTTCTTCCCTTTTGCCTTAAATCAATACAAAGCTATTGATTTGTTGCAGTGCAGAGGGCCCAGGGGGGCCACCTGCTCTGGAAATCAGCACCTGATACCTCCAGTATCGCTGCTAATTGCAGGTACCTATAGAGTGAAAAATATTGGTCACAGGAATCCACAGGATATTTATGCCACAAAAAAATCTGGCCTCAAAGGCTGAGGATAAAAGGCCAAAAGGCCCAATTACGACGCATCATGGGACATATGAGCTGAACAGATCCAGTGTATAGCCCATGTGCGTACCTGCTCTGGAAGTCAATTTAAGGAAAGCTGCAGGAGTTTGCAGGGCACGGGTCTCACCCAGCACTACAGAGGGGGGCAGCACGGCTGGAGAGGGGGGAAATCCCCCCTTCACACCACGTGCCGTGTCTGCGGGCAAGGCGCACGCACCAAAC
The DNA here is from genome assembly GCA_034782735.1 of Sagittarius serpentarius. NCBI lineage: Eukaryota > Metazoa > Chordata > Aves > Accipitriformes > Sagittariidae > Sagittarius > Sagittarius serpentarius. Next base: position 17,439,218 of record JAVKLA010000054.1, on the reverse strand, counting down.
AAGTGCCCGAGAAACCTCGACGCGCAGGGCAGCCCCCTCTGCTACTCTGCCGCAGGGAGATGGAACACAGAAATCCATAAATCCCCCATTTACTGTGGTCGTCGTACAGCCAAGTTACCCCGTGTCATTCCTGTTGCTGGTATTGCAAGGTCTTTGAGCCTGAAAGCACCCGTCCCCGGGCACCGTGTAAGGGACTGATGCTGTGATCTGCCTCTACGCTGGTCTTCTGCCATGCGTATGCTTTGCTGTTGTTTTGACACAAGTTTCCGCTTAACTCATCTACGTTAAACTTCTGTATCTGCATATATGCACACATACATACACACACATGTGTTTTAAATAGGCACATTTCCCAGCATGGGAAATATGACACTATCCCTGTCTGTGTGCCCTGCTCTGATCCTGAAAGGAATTCTTATCATAAAAGACATATAAATGTCCAGTCTTTTATTCTTTCATTATTTTGAAATGTGAGACCACTTGGATGCAAGACCATTAGTTTGTGACTTTAATACAGTCTTGCTTTTGCTGTAAGACTCTGATTAGCCTAAGAGACTTTTTCGTTAGAGGACTACAAAGAAACTGCTATGAACTATAAATTCCTTGCTAATAGAATTGTTTAAAAGGCCATTTCAATGTATCTTGAGTTTTATGAGTCCCACTTTGAGGGTAGTTGGTTTGAACAGGAATACTTCTATGCTTCACACTGGACTCTGTCACAGATGTCATTAGGATGTACCCCCAGCCCTGCCTAAGGGCAGCTTTACAGGCAGGTTAAACCAAGCTAAGACTGTACTGCCACTAGGCAGCACCTTCCTCCTCGTCTTCGTCTTCCATCTCTCTCCCCGCTGTCACTGGCTCTGGCTATTGCACATGGAAATGCTACACTGCAGCCCGTTGCTTGTGAATAGGTGACAACAATTACAGTTTGCTACGCTAGTGGCTAATTAGAGGAAATTCCTTAGTCGTGTGATGTTGTCACACCTTAAAGTCTTACATTCTCCTTGAAGAAAAACAAAAAAAATTATCCTTTGTGCCTTTGTTTTACATTTTTACTAATAGTTTTTCCTCTTTTAGGCTGTGTTTGAGTAAACAATTTACGCTTTTAAGTATCACTGTTGATTTTAATAGAGCTGTGCACGCAGTGGACATTAAGCTTAGGTAGATGCCTAAGCACTTTGCAACCACTGGGTGGTTTGGGGTTTTGGAGTTTTGGGGGTTTTTAAGAAATTGCCCCTGATTGTTTTGCATACCATCTATTCAAAGGCTTGCATGCATCAGAAATGATGCTCAAATTGCCATCTGGATTTGCTGCAATAGCTAGCGGTAGAGCTAATAGTATCATTCATTACAAACAAACAACGTAATAACAGTCCTATCTCCTCTCGTGATGACATATAATAAGATTTGCATTATAAGCAATCATCTGTTTGCGTGTATTTATATTGTAAGACAAATCCCTTGCACAAATACTAGCCAGCAATCCCCTTTTTCTGTTTCTAGCTGCTAGTGCAGGTATTATTTGTTCCCCCCTACAGAGGATCTGAGTCTGCCGAGTTGGTTGTTTGATGTGAGCAGCAGTGGTTTGTACTTTTAATGCCAGAGATACCTGTATCCAAGATAGTGTTCTTCGGGTTTTCCATGAGCAGGGTGTGCATGTTTTGCCAGGTACAAATAAATTGTTCAAGCAAATTCTGCAACCAAAACCCAGACTAGTGCTGCCTGTTGTTCACAGTGTGTGACTGATCTCCTAAACAGAACGGGTTTTGGTTTTTTTTAGTTTATCCTTCTTACCTGAATGACAGCCTTAACAGGTATGTGGGCACCCCAAAGGACAAGAATAGCAACGACCTTCTGTCAGAAAACAGCGCTTTAGTGCTGTAAACTGGGATTCATCTGCAAAGAACGGTGATGACTAAGGTCATCACCAACAGGATTTCCTGGAGAGGGTGTAGCAGAGGATGCACGATTCATTGCGGGGGGCAGAGGGTCTTGTCCTTTTCCCTCGCCTCCTGCAATCCCCTAAACACAGACGACGAAGCCCAGCACCAGAGGAGTTAACTGCCTGCTACCATTGACAACTTTCCCTTTTGTTCCCTCTACTTGTCTTGAGAGGCTCATAACCTCATAAACAACGGCTGCAGCAATTGTTTGCTTGAGCTGGAAGACAGCAAAAATCATTTTAAATGGACGTATTTTCTCTACCTGTTTAAGAAAAAATTACTGTCACCTTTATACGTGTGAATGGGAATATTAGAATGAAAGCCAAGTCATTCTCCAGATCTCTGAAACACCCCCCCCTCATATGAGTGTTATTTAATCCTTTTAAAGACTTCATCTTTAAAAAACTTAATTTTTTAAAAACAGTTTAGAGATTCCTATCTTCCTGCCTCTCTTTCATTCCTTCCTTAACCATGAATTCTCCTAGCTTTCCAAAGTGCCGTGGCCTGCTCGTGCCCTACTTCAATCAGATCTGTATCTTCCGTTTCTTGAACTGAAACAAAGCCCACAACCCATCCCACTCTTAGGAAGCCAAAACACTCTCCTGATGCAGAACTGTTCAGTTTTAAGCATTCCATTAAAAAAGGTATATCGTCCAAGTTGTTCGTAAGTTAGATAGCAGATTGGATCATAAAAAATTATTACCCTCCACAGCCCTGTCTGTTGGGTGAGGTCACTACTGTATTGTGGTTTTTTTAATAAACTTTTTTTGCCTGTGTAAGGCCAACAAATCTGCAACATTTTTCCCTGAGCTGTTTAGCGGCATAAAATCTCTTCTGGCTAAATGGATTTGTTGGTATTAAATGTTCTGCTTTTTCTGTGATTTTTTTTTTTCCAGACAACTGATTTTTAGACTGTGGGGAATGGCAAATATACTGCTGACCACCCAAAAAGAACACAAGCAAAACCAAACCTAATCTTAAAAGTCGAAGACACTTCCCATGTTGTTAAATCTTCTAGACTGTAGTTAAGCAAGTGAAATGTACTGTCATATAAATGCAGCGTAGTAGGTGATTTCTTCTACCGTGTATCTTATAATGCATTTATTTTTAAAGAAAATAGGAAGATAATAAAAACTCTTTGAAACATCCCTTGCAATGGCTGTGTACTTTGCATGGTGTGAAGGAATCCCAGTCTCAGGGGAAGCATTCTGTTGCTGCTGAAACCTAAATAATGAAGAGGAACACGTTCACATGTGAGCACTGCTAAACAAACTGAGTTCTTATCGCACCCTACCGAGCACCTATCGTCAGTCCTCGTGTACTTTTATTTTCTTGTTTTCCAGCCAGTATAGAGGTCCCAGAGAGGAGGAGAGCTGGGTTTCTTCTGCAAAAACCTTGAGGAATCAGGAGGGAGAACTTCTTATTAAAATAAAAAAATATCAAACCACTGAGGTGTTTTTTAAAGCAGAAAAGGTCAGATGAGCAACTTATCTTCTTTTGCAAGGCTTTTGTTTGTCTTAAATGGGCAAGTAATTTGTCAGGTATGGCTCAGTGGTTAGCCAGAAGGAAGTGGAATACTTTTTATATTACTTGTAATAATCTTTATGATTATTTTTGTGACTCTGTTCCTAGCGTTACGATCTATTGTTTTACCTTCAGGCCTGTTGGACTCTATTTGCAAGCAATAAAATTTCAAAAGAGCAAGTTATCCAGGAACAAGTGCCGTCCAGTTTCCAATCTGACCATTTATCCAAGGTTTCATTCCAAAGATGTGCACAGTTACCTTGCCATTAAAATCCAATAGACTATCACACTATCACTGTGTCATATCTGTATTACAAATTTCACTTCCTACGGCTGACCTCAGCCTGGAAAATAGCATTTTTGCACCATTTCTAAAGATGGAAGTGGGGAATCTTTTGGCATAGCTCAACTTTCCTGGTCACTGCCAGCATGAGGGATGTAATCAGGACAGGTTGCACTGCAGTAATTACCCCTTGATTCACCAGGAGAGCTCCTGAGCTCTAAATTACACTAGAGCCTGAGCCATCTCTTTGCCATCCCACAGATTAAGGGAGAAAAAAAAATATGTATTCTGGACCAGCAGGAGATGCAGTCTGGTGTGTTGATAACAGAAAACTGGCCATTTTTATTCTGCAGTTCTGTGGCTGGAAGCGGACATTAACTGTACGCAGAAAAGATCAAATAGGGTTTTCTCCAAGGTATGGAAGACTTCTTCACATCTGTGGTCTCCAGCTCCTGCTAATGAGTATGTGTCAGCTGGTGGCTTAATTTTAATCTCTGTAATTTAGGTCAGGTCAAGACAGCATCATCTCCTACTGCTGAAGTTGTGTCATATTTCTTGGGAACTTTTTAGCTGCCTTCTCTATTTCAGTCGCCTTTCACCCCCTCTTCTCTTCACTGACTTAAAAGCTTTCATTAAATCTCTATCAGCAATTAGTGATGTCAGAGATCCAATAGCCAATGGTGGATGGGCCCTGCCTTCTGATACGCAGGGAATGGTGACAGCAGGAGGTGCAGGACTGCAGTTACAGATACAGGCTTCAGCCTCGGAAGATGTCTGTTCCCGACTGTTGTTGTCTGGCTTGGTGGCAGCTCATCGGTGGTTTTGGGGTCTGTTTTCTTATCTGATATCCAACTTATTTTTAAAACTCATTAGTAATCTAGGAAGAAGTTCCTTGTGAATTTTTCACTCTTCCATTCTCTGCTTCACGACGGCCTGAAGTATCTTGACTTTCCAATTATTTTTCAGAGAGATCTCACAGAATGATGCCTTGGAGGTCATAGAAGCAAATGTGTTTTCCAGCCTTCCCAAACTACATGAAATGTAAGTAATGAGCAATCTAAATTCAAAGGAGACAATTATAAAGATTCATTATAGGCAAGTATAAAAGGTTTTGCAGTTTGGTTCAGGTAAGCTCTGAAGAATTCATAGCGATAAAGGAACATTTGAAATCTCCCTTTTTCTTTTCCATCTTCTTATCTAACTGTCCCTTTCTTTCCCTGGTCAGCCTGAAACTTATCCTCAAACCATTGCTGATATCAAAAGGTAGTGATGTCTGCCAGTCTGTGGTAGGCTGCTCTTTGAAATCGTGCAGATCTTCTGCTGTCAAAAAGAAAATCTCAGCGTACAGTACCACTACATCATGGGGCAACCACAGATACTTTAAGTTCAATATATTGATATATTTCCTCTGATGTGTCATTTTCTCTTTGCAGAAGAATTGAGAAGGCCAACAACCTTGTGTACATTGATCAAGATGCCTTCCAACACCTTCCGAGCCTCAGATATTTGTAAGATCTTTTGCTCTTTGCAAGTACTATAGCAATTTTGAATGATACAGATGTGTTTGTGTCCAACCTGTGCTGAGTACTCTTGGTAATAAGACAGGATAATGCTCTCTCTGCCCCTGCTAGCTGCATATTGTCAATCCACATTTTCATCCTCAGGCCTGCACACAGTCCTCAGAAAAGCTGAAGATAATATTCTCCATGGAGTATTCACACACATAAGATCCTTGAGCCTTTCTAAGGAACAGGTTGAAATTGAGTGATGGGAAAAGGAGCTGGGCCTTTTTTCTGTCTATAAAAACAACTTCAGTCGAAATTCCTCCCGAGAGCTTTGGGACAAAATCTCTCATCTGTCTTTGCTATGGCTCTGCCTTCTGTTATACTTCATACACATGGTATTAAGCATTCAAATTCTCTTTTCTTTAGCGTTGACAGTGCTATAGCAGTGGTTTTCATTAACGCTTGATGCAAGATGTTTAAAACTTTAGAATACAAACATATTGGTGTATGGTATAACTTTATTTCATTAGCCAGCCTCATCAAGAATGCTGCTTGCACAACTGTGGTTGCCACATCTGCTCCCATGGGATTGCCATCAACATTCAGTGATAATTGAATCCATCCTTAAAATAAACTGTTATCCAAAAATATTTTCACAGCTTTTAGCTGTGATCTTACCATGACTAATAATCTCTCCTCTGCATAAAACCCCAATGAAGTCCAACGAACTCCAGCTAACAGTAATTGTTTTTAATGGCCACAGCTTAAATAAGCTCCGCGTTGTTCTTTGCTGAACAATGGCATATACACCCAGCAGGATATTAGCTTAACTTCTGTATGTCCATCCACCTGAGCACATATACCTAACCTTGTTTTCATTACTTACACAAGAAGCCTTACTCATCCAAGAAGCCTGATCATGATTTCTACATTTGAGTACATAAAAGTAAGTGCTTAATTGTCTGGTTGGAGATTTCTTAAAGATGCGATGAAATCAGGTCAGTGGTCTAATAAACATAGCTCCCAGCAAGCTAATGAGTGTTTAAGGTCTCTGAAAATCACTAGCATCTGACAGGTTCTGAGCTCAAAAATGCCAAGAGACATTGGTTTGAATTTGAACTTTAAAATTGGAGGTTTAAGGTTTGAACTTCAAGAGATAAGGTATATTTAGCACTACACAAACCATTGTAGTTTAAACCCTCGTTGAACTGGAATACGTGGTTAGAGTTGCGGTAGGATTGTCGTTCTCCCCAGTATTTTTACCAATATCTGCTTTATCAAATTCACCAGGCGACTTGATAAACTTTAACTTCTTTATGTCCGTAACCAAAATACAGATATTTCTCTTGGCAGTAGGGAAATAAAACTTTAAATTTGAATTGTCATGAGGAGAAATCATATGCCTTTTCCTTCAGTTTCAAGCCTGAGTCCTTCAGTGGTGACTGCTGCCTTTGAGTAATTCTGGCTCCCTATGAACAAAAACACAGCATTCGTTTATCCCATGTAAAATCCCCAGAACACGGTGCTATGGGTAGTGCAGTTGTCAGGTGTACAGGTGGGTGGAAAGAATGGGAGCACATTTATCTCCTACAAAATTGGAGAACAAGAAGAAGTGTGAACACAGTAATGAGCACACTAATTTCAGTGATTTTTTTTAAATGAGGGACACACACCAACTGTAGGTCGTGAGGAAAAGGTAAATCCCCACTCTAAATATCTGAAGTAGTGGAAGTTTTTCTCTTGACTTCAGTGGATGCTTCCTCTTTTGAACATTTGTCACTCCACGCTCCCATACACATTGGCTCAAATGTTCAGACGTGCTACCTGTATAAAAATTCAACTGCAACAGCTCTACTGTGACCTATAGAAGCAACAGGTTAAAAATACAGAGGATTGCTTGTCTAACTAACCATTCCCCACTCCTCTTTAGCTAGTTCTACTCACAGGCTGAAATCAGAGGACAATATATTTTGGGTACTTCTTAAGGTATTCTCTCTTGTGGGCAGAGAGGACTGGAGGAGACTCCCCAGATTACTGTATTCCATTTCTTACTGGCTCCACTCCATGTATCCCATTAATTAAGTGCTTTATTGAATTTTTTGATGCTCTCTACTGTTCCCTGCTTGCTTTTTTTTTTTTTCCACAGGAGGCTTTTCCAGGAACTTAATGATTTGGTGACTGGAAAATTTTCTCTAGTTTTATTCATGGCCACTTCATTCACATTCATTCTTGTGGCAAAGCTTTTCTCTAATTTAAATTGATAAAATCCATCTTTGGTCTTTACTCCACTAGTGCATTTATGCTGCATCCCCTCTGTGCCTTCATTTCAGGAGGCCAAAAAGAACTCCCTCTTGTATGACTATAAATAGTACAAAGGGTGCAGGCTTCATGGCTCTGAGAGTCCAAACAGATGAATGAGTCTTTCGTGCTAATGACAAGGTTTGAAGTAGTTGCGCTGGGGGTAGAAATTCGCACACCACCTTTGGCTTCAGTGGAGCTACACCAGTTCACACCACAGGGATCAGGACCCGCAGACCCTGTAGGAGCCTTCCACGTGGCAGTGAGCCGGGTGTGATGCCAAGTTACATCATGCTTTGGTCGCTCACTCTACGTACAGTGATACCTTGGTGCTCTCTCTTGGCACTTTTCTGTAGGAAAGGCTGCCATTTTCTCCATCCCCTTGTTTCACTCACTGGTGCTTGCCCTTTTAGAAACCTCCCCCTGAAAAGGCAGACTTTCACTGCTTGAAAGAATAGGACTGTTAATTTAATGAGAAAGCAGAAACCTTGATGGAAGGCTGCAAAATAGCAGTTGGTAAAGGTAACCCAGTCCTGGTATTCACCTTCCAGTGACGTATGAGGAAGGGTCAATTAGTGAAACTATAAGGCAAGAAGCTGAGGGGAGCTTATACGGGACTGGAGTTTAAAACAATTCAGAAAAGGGCTAAGCATCTGTGTGGATAGAAACGCTATCAACAGCTATTTGAGAAACGATAAAAATTTTAGGGCCACGAAGGGAAACTAACAAACTTTTGTACATCACAGCCTAATTCTCCCATTAAGTTAGGAAGGGATAGCAAGTGATTTCATAAATATCTTGTCATAAAACGGATTAGAGATTCTGTCCGACCATAGACGGGGTTGTGCATGAGTGGAAAGCAACACTGATGCTGGTCCCTCTGGGACGTACTCCCGTTCCCCATGTGGTATATCTTCTCCCCAGCTGGGGCCCATGCCAGCTTCCCAAATAGTCCACATCAAGGCAGCAGAGCTGGAGATGGAGGCCTGTACTCAGAGAGGTAGTTGGTGCAACCTCCTGCTGCAGAACCTGCTGTAGGCCTCTGCAGCCCTTCCTGCTCTGACCCACCAGTCAGAACAGCTGGCACAGGCGCTCCTGCGTCTCGGTGTAAAGAGGTATAGCCAGACCCAGCTGCAAGCAGCGTGCCAAAGCAGGGGGACTCGAGTATCTGCCCATTGCTGGGCTCGTTGTGGTTCTCCTGAAGTTTCCAGCCACGGTGGCAGCCTGGCAGGGCACGAGGTGCACGGTCTGATTCCTCACGACAGTGCTGCGGCTGTGAGAGAACTGTTAAAACACAGTGCAGAAAATCTCGCAGAAAAATATATATTTACTGGCAGTTTTCATTTTAAAAAAAAGAGAAAAATTCATCAGTGTTAATGCCTGAGACTGAGCCTAGGCACCATAACCCATCAGTTTAATGACCTTTGCAACACGTTGCTTGCAAGGCTTTCCCTGTGCTGCGTCAGAAATAGTTGTATTGCCACTAGGTCTTATTTGTGGGCAGGCAAGAAGCTCTGGCTAGCCTTGTCAGTCCTCTCATCAGCTTCACGGGCTTGTTACAACCACTGGCTGTTGAACATTCATATGCTTTTATGTCTGTCAACTTGGGTACAAATACATTTCCCGCTCATCCACTGCCTTTGTCTCCTGAATCGTCATTTCTAGTATGGCAAAAACACTAGGGAGAGAAAAATGCTAAAAAACTGTAATGCTAAAAAAAACCGCAATGCCGAAATACTCTAAACCTTCTAGAAAAACGCAACCTTAACTTTCTCACCAGTCTTTTAGAGGCAGTGAAGAGAATCGTTAATTGGTCTTCTTGGGTATCTGCCGAAGAGACAGACTGCTTCAAAATGGTAACTTATTGACCTTTTCATGGGTACAAGATTATTTATCTGGCTCTCATTAGGGAGAGCTGTGGCATTGTCTGTTTAATAATGCAGTGATGGCTTTTCAAACCTATTTTCTTTCCAAAATTAGTTCTCATGTGTAATCTGTGTCCTTTGGTTCTTTTTTACAGTGGATGTGTCAACGTCCTGTATTAAGCAATCTCAGCTTAAAATAGAAAGATGTAAACGTAATACTCCTTTCAGATCAATTTTGAGGGCGTACAGCTGGATTGTTGGAGAGGAGGGGAAATTGAGGTCATAAAAGCATGCGTTTTATCTGCAAAATAGTTTGCATTGTGGAGAGCAGAGCCCAACTCCAAAGTCTTGCATCTGCTTGTACCTGCTTGGTTTTATTTCATGGAGGACCTGACCCACACATACCTGGCATACTTCCTAAACCCAAACCTGAGTTTGGTGCAGATGCAGCAAAGTCCACAGAATCACTGACCCTTTGTGCGGAGTTGGCTCTTCAATAAAAAGAAGTGATGCTCCGTTCCTTCCTTTTGCACGGTAGCCTCACGGTTAAAGACCTTGCCCCAGAAGTGGGTGTTGTGGATTATAGGCTCGGTTTAGCCTGCAAGGTTGGAACACGTGAGTCAGAGGAATCTCTTGCTGGAGTCAAGCTCACATGCAGGATAAAGTAACCAGCATGATTAAGGGACACAAAAATAACGCTTCCTGAGTGGTGTTGTATTTATTTCTGCCTACCTTGGGTTTGCAATTTAGGAAATACCCACAATAAGGTAATGAAGTAAACTGTGTTCCCAGTTTTGTCAGAGTAGCTCCTACCAGTTTGGCACAAAAAAGAGCAGGCGTGTTGCTATATCTGGATATAAGTAGCCAGAATCTTCCAGGAATTAGTTCCTGAAAGATTTTTTTTTTTTCTCTGCTGATCATGGTGCTATGTTTTCTGAAGTGCTGACTCCAGTAAGCCTTTTCAGAAAGACAATTAATGCTTTGGAAAGCAGCCATTAGCCATCTGAAAAACAGGTCCTTACCGAGCTGTTTATGCATGGTAAGGGGGGACTCAGTTATAACACAGATTAAAGAGGACACTTGTTTAAAGTGAGGCTACTTAGGATGTATACATTATATGGTAAATATATTGACAAAACTGTCCTGCAGGAAAGATATTCAGTAAATTGGATTATCTACATTCTAACAAGATTATCCACTTAAAGGCCTCTGGAGATTTGCTGGTTGAATAAAAAGAGAGGGAAGATCTAGGCTGCAGTCTAGCTAAATATTTTTTTAGTTCTTTTTCCGCAATTAATTAAAAGAACATCCTCTCCTGCTCCTAATCACCGCTCTGTGCCTCTGTGCAATCAGTGCTTTGTGCCACCTGTAGATTTACTTCAATATATAATGATTTGTCAAAGATGCTTTCTCATGCTGTTCAGTTGACACCAGTACAAATTGAGCCCTGAGCACTTTGGGATTACGGGAAAGATCAGGACTATGGCATCATGGAAGGCTTTGAACATGTTTCGTCGCACGTGTATGGTGAAAGCCCTGCTAACCAGTGTGGCATTTTGATATGTTGGGAGTAAGTTGCCATTGGGAGCAGTGTTTGAATAGCATATGTTAGAGTACCATCATCTTTCATTACTGCAACATGAAGACTGAGATTTTCTTGGGAAGGTACTGTAGAAAGGAGAGCTTCTCCTGTCTTCTCCTCTGCCCTGCAATAGCCACACACTACTTGGCAGAAGTTTGCTTCTTCATTTACCTACTAAAGGAAATGCATGCCATAATTCGTATTTAACAAGTGGCTCATAAAAAGAATTGCATGAATTTTTAGCATATGACTCTTTTAAAATTAAAGGCAGCTTTCAACTAAAACCCTGTGCATCTACAGTAATTTAGAGAGTGTTCTTTAAAATACTGTAAGGGGGTGAGTTGCAGGTCCTTCTATTGCTTCTCATTTTTTTTGCTAACTCCTTTTACAAAGTATAAGTGCAGAAGTACTTTAAATAAGAAGGGCCTTGTGAAATCCACCTGCTTCATTAATCATGCTTTCTATTTAGCTATACGTAATAGTTTTTCAAAGGTATTTTTGTAGAGCTTTCTTGGTCACATGTGACATCTGGTATTTTTAAGCTAATGCAATGTCAGACCACTCTGACTCGGGAGATGAAACTGTCATGACATTTCAGCAACTTTCCCAACTTGGCTTCTTGAATATTCACTATACTTCTTTAATTTTTTCCTGCACATAATGCATTGCTTTTTGTTGCAATAAGATGAGACAGATAACAAGTTGGCTTTTCAACATCTGAGGATATCCAGATACCTCTGAGGGAGCTCAGAGCAGTACTTCTACAAGTGAATGACTATTTTATGGACCTATGTGTCACCCTGAGTGCTCAAATGTAGTATTTGGTTGTCACATGGAGATGTTCGGTTTCAGTTCAGACTATGAGACCTGAAAGGTTGCAACTCTCCTGAAATAATCTAGGTTCATAATAAACATCAGATGAATGCTGTTATTTTTTTCCCGTCTCAGACAGTGGTTTTCATCACCACTCAGCTGTTCAGGAATGAATCTACCAAAAAAAAAAAATTACATTCAGTAATGAAAGAAGATTGTTCTGTTTAAGTGCCAGGACAAAAAAATACCTTCCATATACTACTTATATGTTCCTTAAGGAACCACTATTCTCGGTGAAAGGTTACCTTCTCTACCATCTCACGTATTAAAAATACAAAGATATAACTAAACTGTCAACCCCCCAAATTTTCTCTTTGTTAGGTAGAATCAAAATGGGACATTTTGGTGGCTGGGAAGAACTCCCAGGCGGTCAGAGCCCAGCCTGGTCCAGCTCCTCCTCCCTCCTGCGCTCAGCCCTCCTTCCAGCCATCAGCAGCCAGCAGCCATCTCCTGCTGCATGGCAATATCATGTTTGTCCTGCCCTTGCTACTGCTCTGGATAACAAAATTTGCTTAAATTAGATGTGGTACAGCTCTGTGGATACCTGTGACCATGTTTCCTCACTGGCTGTAGGCACAGGGTTGTCCTTCAGAGTCAGCATTTCTGGGATGGTTTTTCATGGACTGGAACTGCAATGCAGAGGCCAGTGATGCTCAGCGTGGTGGGAGGGTGGAGGTAGTTAAATATGGAGGCTCAGGCCCATTTCCAGTTGCACAAACTGCTGAAACCTTCCCATGTGTTCAGTTCCTCACTATTGGACATGCTGGGGAATAAAGCGTCCTAATTCCCTCTTAACTTTCCTGAAATAATGTTATTTCCAGTGGAAGTAACGTATCCTCTATTGAGTAGAAGGTTAAAATTGTGGTGAGTTGATACTTTTGTCTTACAAGAGCTACTATGAAAATAATTATCCGGTGTCAGTGCTGTTGATTTCTTAGAACATGGTTGGGAAATTAATACCAACAGTTTTCTGAGATCATCAGGAGGGACCGTGTAACTATCCAAGGCAGCATGTCTCCCCTCAGTTCAGTGGGGCAGAATTCAGCTCGTGCTTTGGCAAAAAACTTTTTTATGTTACAGTGTCAAGTTTCCTAAGAGCAAACAGCCCATTTGTGGCTAAACTATGCTTTTTGTGGCTACCATTTTAAGTCCAACGTTCTTTCTTCTTTGTTAATTATTGCTTCGTACCCGGGGCAGAGCGAATAATCTTCATCTGTTCTCTCCTCCTTAGGTTAATATCAAACACTGGCCTTCGGTTTTTACCGGTTGTCCATAAGGTTCACTCTTTCCAGAAAGTCTTACTGTAAGTTTTAATGTCTCCTTTTCACTTTCTAAAAGCTCTCTTTGAATGTTCTCCTGCTCCAACAAAACCTTTCAAGATGTGATTCCCCTTGTGTTCGGTAGTGTTTTGGGTTGTAATTTTGTAGGCATTGATGATAATGTGGCCAGAAAGGTCTCAGTTCTCTCTAGGTCTCCCTTCTACAAAGCGTTATAACTTGCACTTTACAGACCACTTTTTTTTAACTACACTATGACTGTGTGCCTGGATGGCCCAGAGGACAGGTAACAGCCTTTTACTCCTCTTTCACCAGTTGAAATCCAAACCAGGCTGGTGGCAGTGGAAATTTCTTGCCAGCTGGTGACAGTTCTCTGGCCTGCATGGGAAGAGCTGCTGATCTTGGAGCTGTTTTCTGTGGAGAGGTGGCCACATCACAGAGGAAAAAAAAAAAGAAAAAAAAACCCACAGAGAAATATCTCTACCATGCTCATTTTTTTCCCTGGCAGTAAAACTGTCCAGAGAATGAAATTTTTTTTTATGTGAAAAATTCCAGTGCCAACAGGCCAAAAAATATTTGTGTAAAATTTTGTGTGTGTCACGGTTTACCCCCAGCCGGCAACTCAGCCCCACGCAGCCGCTTGCTCACTCCCCTAACCCAGTGGGATGGGCAAAAGAATTGAAAAAAAAGTAAAACTCATGGGTTGAGATAAAGACAGTTTAATAGGACAGAAAAGGAAGGAAAAAAAATAATGATAATAAAAGAATTAGAATATACAAAACAAGTGATGCACAAGGCAATTGCTCACCACTCACTGACCGATGCCCAGCCAGTTCCCAAGCAGCAATTTGCCCCTCCTGACCAACTCCCTCAGTTTGTATACTGGGCATGACGTCCCATGGTATGGAATACCCCTGTGGCCAGTTTGGGCCAGCTGTCCTGGCTGTGTCCCCTCCCAACTCTCCTGTGCCCCTCCAGCCTTCTTGCTGGCTGGGCA
>JAVKLA010000054.1:17357803-17424971 GCA_034782735.1 Sagittarius serpentarius | reverse complement strand
CCAGTTTGGGCCAGCTGTCCTGGCTGTGTCCCCTCCCAACTCTCCTGTGCCCCTCCAGCCTTCTTGCTGGCTGGGCACGAGAAGCTGAACAGTCCTTGACTTAGTCTAAACTCGACTTAGCAACAACTGAAAACATCAGGGTGTTATCAACATTCTTCTCGTACTAAATCCAAAACACAGCACTGTACCAGCTACTAGGAAGACAATTAACTCTGTCCCAGCCAAAACCAGGACAGTGTGAAAGCAAGCTTTTTTTTTCTGTAAAAGCACCTTTTTTTCTGTAAATAATGCAAATCAGAAAAAGGTAGGATTTTTTTTTTCACTGAAAAAAATCTTGACATGGATTTTTCAATCAGTTCTTAGTATAATTGAAAGCAGAAACCCCAGGAAATAAGCAACTATTTCTTCTCTTCCTTTGGACAAGATATATTGTTAATGCACGGGCAAAGTTCTGCATGTTCAAATCTTTGATTAGAAGATTTCAAGCTGCAGAAACGTTAATCCTGCACTTGTCTTAGTAATGGCCATTAATATAAATAAAAATGCATAGAAAACATAGAGGGAGATGCCTGAATATAGTATACGCACATGTAAGATAAGAAATAAATTTCTGTAATACACTTGGCACACGTAATTCTGAGAACTGCACTTCAGGGCTCCCTGACACCATCAGGCAAATGCAGCAGACATGGAGCTACAGAGCCTTCCTCCTGTATGCCTTTATATTTATCATCAGTCTTAACTAGACTTGAGTTACTGTGTCCTGCTGAGTAAGAGTTCACTTTTTTTCAGGTGAAACTCCTCACTTTCCTGTAAGTAGGCCTTGATACGGCTTGAGTCCCAAACTCGACCTTGATTCAAACCCTGGCCCCACTGAGGTCAATGAGAAAATTCTCATTGGCTTCAGTTGTGCCAATATTTAAGTCTTGATGGGTCACTGATGTTTCTAAAGGGCTCTTGCAGATCCTTAGCAGAGGGATACACTTCACTTGTACAGGTTCCGTGCTCCCTCCCTATTTCTACCTGTGCTGACCTCAGTTTGCAGAATGAGACCTCTGTGCAAGTGTCACTTAATGCAGAGTTGTGGCCGTATTCAACTGTCAGCATGAGATAATTTTGGAACATCGCTTAATTTCAGGCTTTGCAGATAATTAATTTCGTTCCATGCTTTCCAACAGAAACAGCATGAAAACAACCATATCCCCAGTCTAAATTATGAGTAATACTATTTAACTTCTTTGAGTTCTATTTTTAGCAAGCAACAGAACATGTATCTGCCATTCCTTTTTTCGTACCAGCCGAAACTGCTGAAAGACTGAAATGCCTACTTGCCAGTTCAACAAACTGCATTGACTAGGGGCTTGCATCTTAAGTTCTTAAGCACACACAAAGCTTATAAGCAACCCTGTTGACATCAGCAGGGGAATGGTTCGTGGGCTGGTAGGTACCCTGCTGAATCAGGCCAAAAAGGCTAATGGCGTTTCCTTCTTCTGGTGGGGAGGCTGCGAGAAGGGGTGGCCTCGCAGCCCCTCAGCTTGCATTTTCTGGGTAGTATGTTTGCTGGAGGAACTATTTCATCTGCCTTAGGGTTATGAGACCTGAGCTTTTATGCATTTAAATGACTTCAGCCTATTTGGGAGGAAAGCATGGGGGTGCTGGAAATGTTTTGCTCCAGCCTTTTTTTACCAGGAAGGTTTGTGCTCTGCAGACAAAATGTCTTAAATACTGAAGTCGTTACTCTCTGCTTCTAATACTTCCTCACACTGAACAGAAGGAAAAATACTGTCTTTGAAATAGTGTATCGTATTGAAAGACTCACAGACGTACAAAAAGGTGTAGTTTCTGTTGTATTTTATTTTTCAGAGATATCCAAGACAATATCAACATACGTACAATTGAAAGAAATTCATTCACGGGCCTGAGTTCTGAAAGTGTGATTCTGTGAGTAAGACATGGCAAATTTATTATTCTCCTTCTTAGCTCATTTCTTTTCCAGAATAGGGTCAAGGAATCCAGGGGATGGGCACTATTTCATATGCTTCCAAATTCAATTTGAGGTTTTAGATTTCTCCCCTACCCCTGAAATCTCTGTATTCTGTTTCCCTGCCATGAAGAATGAATGCTTTTCTGGTTTTTGTTGTATTCTAGTTCTGCTTCTTATTTTAGAGGCACAGCATAGAGCAAATTTAGTAATTACCGATGCCAAAGTTAAACATACTCCACCTACAACAGCAGTTCCACGTGATACAATTTGTGTTCAGAAGGATGGCGTGACTCATAAATATTTACATTCAGACACATCATTCAAAGACGTTTATTACTCGGGCAGTATATACGTAGCTGTTGTGGAAATGTGGTATGTTTGTACACGATGTTAATGCATTGATACAGACCAGTTCATAATGCAGTTTCAAGCTGCATGGTTAGATGACTCTACATTTGACTTGAACCATCATGTATTTTAATGAACTATCTGGCTTCTTTGATCCTTTCTGGCGGTATATCAAAACGTACTGTTTGTTTGCTAACAAGCTGCCTTCATTTCACCTAGCCAGTGGCCAGACTGGAAAAATTTCCTACTGAGTGTGCCGTTCACCTCGCGTACTGAAGTAGACAAGCAAGACCTGACTGACTGATTGGGCTCACGTTGATTTTGGTGGGAGCGAGGTCAGACCATCAATATTTGAAGAGAGACCAGTCACAAGTCACTTAGCTGTTATCTCTCCTTTTTCCCCATCAGTTATGCACAACCTGCCTACATCAAGTTCCCTGAAGTTTTAAACACACACACACACAGTTTTCTCAAATATATATTCCAGCAATGATACCCCAAATGCACTGGTTTATCTTTCCTCCTCTGATGATAATATTTGCTACTCAGGTGGGACTTTGTATTTTCAGAGCACTGCGCAACAAGCACTGTAGTGGTTTCCATAATAACACTAAGGGGTGAGATAAATATCCCAGATTTTTACTGTGATTTGGCCTCCCTGTGCCACTTGAGCAGCATGAAATTGGCTTCCCCTCTCTCCGCAGGACATCTCATTGCTTATACAATTACTGCCTGGGTATTGAAGGCCAGTCCTCTCTGAGGACTTAAGGCTAGAAAAATTGGCCTGGGTGGGGATCACGTTCTCTTCCAGCCGCTTTGCCCTGCCTCCTGCAACAGCCCCATTGCCGTGGGCTCCCCACGGCCACCGGCGTGCGCAGGAGCAGCGAGAGCTGTGCAAGCAAGACCTGGCCACCGCCCGCCTGGTCAGACCGTGTCCTGACTCTGCTGCAGTTCTCCCTTGGGACCGAGGTCCTGCGTGTGCACTTTGAGGGATCCCTGATCAGGCTTTCCTTGTGCTGTGCTGCACTTACCTCATTTTAGACCCAAATTTGTATACAGAACTGAAGTCACACTGCAATGCAATAGAAAGTTACTGTTACAGCAACATCATTTTGTGAAACCAGGCATGTCAAGATGGCATTAAACACACCCAGGACCCACTGAACCCCCACGTTCTAGGGAGACGCAATTTTAGCAGGTTTAGCTGTGGCAAGCTCCAAGCATATTTAAGCCAGTAATTTGGATTGCATCTGATCTTACGCTGTGCATGGGATCAGCACAGACTGGAACTGTGGATACATTTGGTAAAAAAGTGCTAGAAATTTGTGGAAGAAATTCACCTTGCTTCCAGGTCTGTATGCCACTTAGAGCCTAAGACAGAGCTTTCCTGCCCTGAAATAGGGCGTAAATAGCACCTCAGGGGCAGTGGCCTCCTGCACCAGGTGAATTTTAAAGTGTGTTTTAAAAAAATACTGCTATAGCCATGAAATGGTGAGTAAAAGCTCTTATGTCCAAGCTCTGGATCTCTGTCTCCATTGCCAGTTGTTGCTAATGTAAGAGTTAGTGGAATCAGTAAAGATGCTGGTTGAAGTGAGGGGAGAATTTGTCTCAACGGAAACTTGCCTATATGTAGTATAATGAGGTCTCGGGATTTAAGTAAAATATTTTTTGCTCTTTTTACTGCTTGAATGCAATCAGCCAGGCCACAGGAGTCATACGCATACAGTCCACACTGTATGGCAACAGTGACTCTAAGTTTAGGACCTTAGTATCTCATTGCATTAGCATCATGTTCAGTGAGAGAATGCAGTAAGTGCTAACACTGTGATTAAAGGCACATACATCAGCCTGGCAGCTACGAATGGATAAGATCAATGTAATATAATAAATGTTTTAAATGCTATAAGCAGGGACATGTCTCTCCTCTGTGCCTGCTCACTCATGTTTAATAGTGCTTGCAAGCGACGGGATGGTGACAGTTCTCCTGATCTGACCTGACAGACATTATAGACACAGAGCTATGGACATCTGCCTGTCATGGTCAAAAGGGTCATCCTTTCAGCCAGACCCATAACTGATTTTCCCGCTGACCTTAGCTCACCACCTCAGACCTTAGATAAGTGGGTCACTTGCATGCTCAGCTTTCAGTGTGAATTAGAAACAAAACGTCCAGGTTTGCTGACAGTTTAATTAAATCAGGCGATTTTTACCATCAATCAGAGCTGTCATTGCCTGTTGGAGAGGGCGTGAGTTGCAAAGTGACGTTTAAAGCAAGATGAAAGATTGCACCGTAAAGATGATAAATATAACTGACCCAAATGTAAATTTTTAGGACCGTGAAGGGAAGAGAGGGAAGGACGTTAAACGTTAATTAGTTAATGCACTACAGTAAAAACTTGGCGGAAAGCCTCAGGAGCTTTGATTCCCAGGTTCACTACCTGTGTCTCCTTTTCGGGGAGGGAACCCGGGGAGGTGGGTCTGGGGCAGCAGAGCAGACAGGGAGTGTAATTTGTTGAGGCAGCAGACGTAGGAGGAACCAGCCGCTCCCCAGGCAGTTTGGTACCACTGCCACCCGCCTCGCTGACGGTCAGCCTCCCTCCTCCGCCTGCCCTGCCAAGGACGTGAGACCACCGCAGACGGTGGTCTTTTTTTTCTAATAACTGGCAAAGGTGAAACCGTGGCCCAGGGTTTCAAAAGCGTCTTGAGAAAAGTAAAACTAAGTGACACTGACAGCACCGGCAGGGAAGTTCCTGGTCTCGCCCCTCCTGGGACTAATCTGGAAGCGCCTCGCTGACTCCGCTGCAGCCTTCCCAGGGGAGCCGTGAGCAGCACCAGCGTCTTCATCGGCTCTGCCCCTGCTTCAGAAACTTACTCTGCCTAGCATCTCTGATGGTAGCAATCATCTGCCCTGCTCATGTCTGTACTCTCCAAAGCCTTCCTCCAACTATTGGGACCTTACCAGCTAGTATTCATAGAAATTTCACCATTTGAATATCCATTTAATAATTTTATTTGTTTGAGATCCCTTTCACTGATTTGAATTACATACATTTTAGTTATGAAGCATGAATAAGAACACAACTTTTTTTTTTTTCCTCTGTTGCAGATGGCTGAATAAAAACGGGATTCGGGAAATTGAGAATCATGCGTTTAATGGAACCTACCTGGATGAGCTGTAACTATTTCTGTTGTTTACTATTCTGAAAAGCAATCATTAGAAGGTAGTAACTGCTGCCAGCTATTTTCTTAATCTCAGATTGTTTTAACATAAATATTGTTGTGTTTTTTAGAAATCTAAGTGATAATCACAACCTAGAAAAATTACCAAATGAGGTCTTCCAAGGAGCCAATGGGCCCGTTGTTTTGTAAGTAATATTCAGGTATTATTTTTCTCATTATTAACTCCCTAGAAAAGAACAGAGAAGAACATGTGAATGCCAGTCTGGATTTCAACATCTCACAAATCTTGGAGTTCAAAACTGCAGGTGTAGTTCTGAACATAAAAAAAAAAGGGAGCCATAACTGAAATTTCAGTCCAGATCCATGTTTTCACTTTGTCCTCAAGTTGTTGGGAGTATTTGGATCCAGGGATTTAGATCCAGATTCCTCTTCGCAACTGATTAAGCTGTGTAAGAGAGTAGTTCTGCTTTTTTTTTCCCCAGAGAAAAATACTGTTAGTTTTTTTTGTTTGAGCAAAGTCAAGAATAGGTGAGTGGGTCCTCGGTGCTTAAATCTGAGGTGCTTACCACTGAAAATCTGCCCCTGCATCTCTGAAGCTTTATTCTGAAGGTAAAATCCCTGCCCTACAGGGACAGGGATTGGGATCTCCCATCCCCTGTAGAGATAGGTATGAGATATATCTCACACAGTTATAGCAGGATGTCTTTGGTGGGTGATAAGCTGGAAAGCAAGATCTCGGCAGCAGACAGTTCAGCAGTAGGATGCTCACAGGTCTCAGTCACCATTACGTCAAGCCACAGTTTGCCACGTGGTCTGAAAATGCCGGTGAGCACGCACAACTGCTAGTATTTCTGAGCACAAGCCACAACACATACGAGCTGCAATAGAGACGTGGGTGTCTTTTTTTGCCTCACCAATTTGTCAGAGCCTTTCTCTCTTCCCATCTACGCTGGATGTCCGGAGAGGGCTAGGAGTCACCCAGAAAGGGTGAAAAGGGGTCATTGGAGCTGTTGGATGATTTTACGCAGAGGTTAGAGTGGTTAGAAATCTAAAAAAGAGAGAGAAAAATGTCTGGTTAACCTTGCGTTCAGATCAGAGCTCTTCTGAAGGCCTTTTTTCCACGTTGTGATGGTCAGTGCACCTGTGACATAAAGAGCTATGGTATGGGTTACTGCATTCTGCTCCACTTCCACCACTCCCTCAAAGCATCGTCCTTCTTTGGAAAAGGCTGTCAGTGGAGCATCTTTTCAGCAGCAATATCATAGCTGTCTCTCTGGAAAAGCAGTGTTTCCTGTAGCGAAAAGTAAATGCATTTTCTTTGCAAGTTGCAGCTGATACGATGATATTCTGGAGGTTTATCAAATTGATTTGGCTGTAGTTTAGATTCGTTTGATGGTTCAATTTCTAACACCGAGTTATTTGTGTAAGAAGTTTTCTGTTCCATTACCAATACATCCACTATTCTATGGATGGGAAATTACCTTTTTATCCCGACTGAGATCATGAAAGAAGAACCTTCTTACTCATCCGTCACTGTAGTGTACACCCAGAATACGCTTTCCCTTGTGGAAGTGATTGACCCATAATCATAACTTTGCCGGGACAAATAGTGTTGTTGCAATCAAGTCTGTGTTGCAGACTGCAATGTTTTATTAGAATGAACGTCAGGATGTTTTAACTCTTGATCCTCCTGAACCGGTGTTCTACAATCAGTTAATACCAACTTCCATTTTATAATTCAGCACATTAAAATAATGTGAAAGAAACGCAAACACAAACAGTAAAGTCAGAAAGCACCAGTCTTAGCCCTGATACAGGCTACATGGTTTCACGAATCAGTTCCTCTCGCAGGCTTACAGCTCTTGACTGAATTAGAGTATGTCTTTTGGAAAGACATCCAGTTTTGAGTCAAAGGATTTCAGCACTGACGGTAGGCAAGTAAATCAAATGGCTAATTACTCCCACACCTATACATATTCCTTCTATACAGAAATACACTGTATTTCCAACTTGGGGTTTCATAGCTTCAATTTTCAGCCATATTGTTTCATTTAATCATCTTCTGGTGCTCCCAGAGCTGTAGTGGCTTACACCAGCCTTTACTGAAGTCCTTAGGAGTTCTCTGGCTGTGTCATGACTTGGATGCAGGGCAAGGTAGGGCTGTGGTCCATCCTATCCTTGCAATTTCACTTCCGTGGGAAACCCACCTATGGGGGCCACAGGAGAGCTCCAGTAGCTCCCCAGCTCGACAGCTGAGTCCCTGAAGCACAGCCAGGGATCAGTTTAGATACAAGCACGGAGAAAATTGTTCTCACCGATCAGTCTACACCTCTCTGATCTCTGCTCCGCCAGCCATTTCTTGTGCTATTTCTGTATGTGCCCTTCAAACCTCATCGGCTGGTCAGTACTTTTGCTAATCCAACAGAGACTCCAAGTGGGAAAGGGAAGTGATTGGGAGAGAAGTCAGATTCATTTTGCTGTTCCTGTACTGGCTGCTGTCAAGGCTGATGACTAGCAGCCAAGCAGTAATAATACAAGAACACGTATTCCAGTCTCCGATGCCTTCTGATTTGATTTCCTACTGCCGCTTCATCCTCTTGTTCATCATGATTATTTAATTTATCAAGCCCCTAACTAGAGAGCAACGTCCCAAAGAACATCTGCACTGAGGTCTGCGTGTGGTGACTCAGTGGAGTAAGTTACTTAAAACACATGCACAATGTCTGTGTTCGCTGTTCGGGGGCTTGTCAGTGGTGTATCGATAACTATCCATAGCAGACATACCAACAAACCCCACAGGAGTATGCAAAGCACTTTCCCTAACTCACTTCTGTTTATGTGCGATAATAAGCATAAAAAGAAAAATTTTTAAGAGAAGAAAATATTCTTCTAAATTTACAATGTAAAAAAAAAAATTTTAAAAGAAGAAAATATAAATATTTTCATGGAAAAATATTTAATATTTATGAAATTATTTAGAGATGCCCAGAGATCCAGTAACATTTTAGCTAATTTTAAGTCTAGGTGATACTCCTATTCATATTTACTTGTTATTTCCACCCAGTGTAATAACAGTTTAGACCCAGTAAAGATTTTTAGCTAACAAGCCACAGAAAACATTTTCCATGCTCTTGTTCAGAATTATGAGCCCTTGTA
This sequence comes from Sagittarius serpentarius, assembly GCA_034782735.1. NCBI lineage: Eukaryota > Metazoa > Chordata > Aves > Accipitriformes > Sagittariidae > Sagittarius > Sagittarius serpentarius. The sequence goes on along the minus strand of JAVKLA010000054.1, from coordinate 17,416,303 downwards.
AAGTTTCACAGGCTCTTAATGATGCCATGAGCGATGCCGTCTGTGGATTTAGGCAGAAAACTGCTGTTTAGTTGAGTCATGAGCATATACTCTAGGTGACACTTTTCATTAGGCAGCATACTAAGGGCACTAGTCAGTCCATGACACAATCAAGGTTGCTCATTGCAACCTAATTACCTCTTCAAGCGCCTACGTCAGAAATCGATAGCCTAAAATTTCTCGCCAGCTGCTGCTTTTCGCTCCTGCGAGAAACAGGTCAGGCCCAGCACAACCTCAGGACCACAGAGTGGCTTCTCTCACCCTGACCTGCAGAAGTTCAAAGCATTTCTGACTCCACCGGTCTGCCTTGCCCTTCCAGTAGAAGTCATGGCCCCAGGTCAGGGTAGCGGAGCGGGGTCTGTGTTTGCTCCTCTGCTGCCACAGTTCATGGTCCTGTTGTTGAAGGTGGTACGTTCCTTCAGAGCCTGGATTAAAAGCCTCAGCTGCGGGCACATCATGGACTCAAAGATCATCTTTACCCACCATCGATTTTACTGACTGCTTTATTAGCTGCCTAAGGATTTGTTAGACTTGGCCACCCTAAGCTAGAGACCGTGACTTCAAACAGCCATTTCCTGGTATTAATTTTCTTTCTTAGAATGGAGAACAGAGGTGCAAACATGCATATGGTACATAGCAACTCTCTAGACTTTATTACATGCTGCTAAAACCTGGTCCCCCCATCATGTGGCATCACTCTACTCCATTAATACGATAATAAAAACAATTTCTGCGTGGTGGGTAACAGAGATCAAATAACGTGTTGTCCTGACGTCATACTGTTATGGATGAATTGGAAACTGTACCTTGGAGGGAGCACAGAGAAAATTACAAATATTGTCAGTCCAGTTCCTTGATTAGGGAAAATTCTTTTCTTCTGTCAGAGAAGAAAGAGCAGAGCAGCCTCAGCAAACGCTGCATCCTGGATCAGTCTTGGGCTGTAAAAGCACAGGGGCTAAGGGAGGACAGGGTGATTTTGTGCACTGCAGTTTTAATGTTGCTCTTAAGAGAAAGGAGTGTGCTCTCCTGCTCTCAGGAGCTGAGCGAGACAGTTTGTGCCATAGAGGGGGAAACGTGGGGACATGTTGCCCCAGGTGTTACACCCTGGAGCCATGGGGATGGATTCCCAAGTATCTCTTAGCCTGGAGATGGAGCACCCCTTGGTCCTTCTTCCCTTTCCCCTCCTGCGTGGCACAAGTCCAGATTTAGTGTTTGCACAATGTGTTTCCTTTAAAAGCCCCACTAATGTTCTCCTTAATACACTCGTAGCTGTTGCTTCCATTGCTGCCTTTGATAGCCTGTCCCACACAGTAATTGCCTTCCACATAAATACATCTCTCCTAACCCCCTGTAATCTTGCCTCTTCCTTCGCTTCAGTCTGTGCTCTGTTTTTTAAACCTCTGGAAATGTTTTGTTATTTTTGTTCCTCACAGTTTGAAATGTGTCACCCCTGCCTCTCTTTAATCTCTTTTTCTTCCTAATGAGTACAAAACCTGATATCCCCAACCTCTCCTCACATCTGTACCCCCATGTGAGCTTCTCTCTTTGTGTTTATTGCCTTTTCCACAGCAGCCTTCCCATGATGTGATGTTCATGTAGCAAACTTCTGTTGTGATTTCGTCAGCCCTTTTTATCCTGTAACAGTATCCGGCGCTGACTGTTGCATTTACTGGATATTTACTAAACCCAGTATCATACCACGCTAATGGTTCATGTCCCTGCTAATTCTTACCCAGAGGGTTATGGGATTTTTTTCTTTTTTCTCAGAGCAGACTAACATCACTTGATTGTTGTTTGCAATGGATATTAGTTCAGGTTTTCTGAAGGAACACCTAATTTATCCCTGAATCCTCTTTTCAGTGTAGATTTCCAGCTGATCTCTTTCCAGTCACTACTCTGAGAATGAGTAGGACAGTGTAAAACACATATCCATTGTCGAGCAGAAGTAAATTTCTTTTTACCGAGATTTTCGTATGTTTTCTTAAAGGGATATTTCAAGGACGAGAATCAGTTTCCTGCCAACTCATGGATTAGAACTCATTAAGAAGCTAAGAGCAAGGTCTACATACTATTTAAAAAAGCTTCCTGATTTAAGCAAATTTAGATCTTTGATTGAGGCAAACTTCACCTATCCTAGCCATTGCTGCGCATTTACAAACTGGAAAAGACAAAAGTAAGTGATTTCATTTGTTTTACTTTTTGGTGCTTCTCAGCAGTTCATAGTGAATTAAATAAACTTCCTCAAAATCTGGATAGAAAATGTCTCAACAGTGCAGGTAAGTAAATGGATAGAAATAAATATACAACACATACAGGTTTTTGCATGCTATGCAGTGCACTGCCTCTCTATTACAGGGGAGTAATAAATTCTGATAGCTGTGTTAGCATCAAGCATCTTCCCCAGCTGCGGCTCTAGCCCCCACCTGTCATAGGTCCCTCTTTCACGGGGACCTGCCATCCTGGATCAGCCTGGAGCCACCCTGAAGACATTCAACGGGTAAAGTTTGATAACTTTACAGGAGGTAGCTGGAGGGAAGGCTGTGTTTGCAGAGAAGCTGGTCAATACTTGGCCATCCGTTCAAGAGGGTAACGGGACTGCTGAGTGATCTTAAACTCTTCTCTCAGAAAGCTACACTGATGTTGGAACACTGTCCAGCCAAGCACCACAGATACATTATCTGTTGAGTCTACATACACAGCGTTTTTGGACGTGATTTCTGAAATGGTTAACCTACAGCAGACACCTTTTACCCAAATCAACAGAGCGGGGTGGGAGGGCGGGCTGGCTTTTTAGACTCCCACGGTAATTTTGCATGCTTGTTTTAATTTTCCATTAGCAAGTTGCAGTGAGACTTCAGGTATCAGTGATTCCCACTGAGTATTTTCAGCTGCTCAGATAGACTTTAAATGTACACATTAACTAGTTAATGAACCTCCTGAATTTGTGCTACTGGAAAACATGAGGAATCGATACCTATGGAAACCCCTGTTATTGTTCGAAGTTCTTCCTTTACTGGATGTCCTCAAAGACTTCGAACTTGCCATGGCAGAGAAAAAAATGGAGATCGTTGTTATAACTCAAGACATTGTCTTCAGAAGTTGCCTAAAACTTCAAAGAAAAGTAAAACCATGCTGAGTAAGCATAAACTATTATTAGCTTCTATTTTAATACTTGTAACAGTCATTTGTTTTACTTTTAGCATTGTATTGTTACCAGGCAATGAAAGATAATTGATCTTGCTTGAGCTGATAGCTAATAAATATCACCTCCATGTGTTTGCAAAACTATCTGTATAAAGAGTGCAAGTCTGATGGTGGAGACTGCAGTGATAAGGGAAGTATCTGACAGAATCCATCCCCTATCACCCATTTTTGATCCAAAATGCTAAACTTTTCACTAGGACAGTTTATTAGCAGGCGACATTTTCACATACTTCTTCAGGCTTATGCAGGCACAGTGCTTGGTAGCTTGGTAAGCAGAAATGGGTCCAATCCTTCCAGCACTGGTGGCAAAGTGGTATTTGCCAATGAGTCCAATGGAAGCATGTTTAGTCCTGAATCTGCAAAGGGACCCTGATATCACTAGGATTCATACTTTTGAATCTTGGTTGCTTGGGCCAAATCAGGACGCAGAACCCAGAATCCACCCCTTTAATTAGGCAACTGGACTTTTCAGAAACAAAGTAAGAGTTACTAAGGAAGGAAAGCTACAGGAGGAAATGGCCCTGACCTTGTGATAAGCTCTCCGTATCTAGTCCTACTCACTTGCGCTTTAAATAACTTCCGTGTCACGCTCGCCCCAGGGAATTGAAGGCGACGGCACTCGCTTCCCCCTTAGTATAGCCCCACTTTTGGAAGCCTCTGCCCTGGCCGGTAAGAAGCCACGGAGGACATAGACAGCCCTTCCCACAGCCTGGGCAAGTGTAATTTTGCAAAGAAATGCCAGTGAACTGTGCAGAGCTCACGTAACCCAAGTGCGGACGGCCAGCGAGCTGGGCTGGGGCACCACATGGAGGTGGGGCTGCTGGTGGGGCTGCTTCTGGAGCAAATCGGGTCCCAACTTCACAGTCCCCTATAGTAACAGCTGTGATGTAACGGTAAGAAATAGTATGCAAGTTGGAGATGTTTTTCTGTATGATATATGTTTACCTGAATGAATGTGCATGTGAACCGTATCACCCTGGTCAACAGAACAAAGTTGAATGTATTTATATAAGTCTTTAATAGTTACCAGATCTATCTTTTACAAAATATCAGGCATAAACACACAATTATTAGAACCAATTAGATCAACCCTTCCTGTTAACTGCTTTAAAACATAATTAAAAATGGTAATTTCTTTCATACAATCATGCGTCTTGTACTGAAATTGGTGGGAGACTGGTATCCTCTCTCCGGCTTAAAGGTAGAAAATGGATGAATTTTAGTTCAGTCTGAATCCCAAAGGTATTACCATACACTTCAGCAGACATTAGTCACACATACAGTAGTAGCTACACTGCTTTCATTTCAAAGCAGTTTTCTTGACAGCTGGCCCAGGCTGTTCAAGAGTTATTAATAGTTTGCAGTGCTTAATCACACAACATGTGTTATTTCTTTAGGGAGAGCTGTGCTTGGTTCAGTGCAGCGGGCATTATTTGTGGTGGCCAGAACTGTGACGTGACCTGACTTGCCGTGCACCTTCACAGAAGACAGTCGTTCTCCCGTGGCCATTTGGGTCTCAGAGTATCTCCTGGTAGTCCGGGGAGGGTGTAAAGGATGCCTCGTCACCCCCAGAGGTGCATTTCTAAGGATCATGGCAGCATTTGCTGTTCATGTGGGAAATCTGGGAAAGAATTAAGACAGGGATGTGTGGCCCCTTTCTGGCTGCCCCGTTTATGTATGATTTCCCCTCTTTGAGACCTTAGCAGCACTCGAGAACCTTAGATAAAATAAGTTGCCATAGTGGATCGTGCTCGATCACCTCTCCCAAATCTGTCTGCACTGGCGAACTGGCTCTGTTGTGATAACAGAAAGCTTAAACCTGTTACAGCAGCAGTGCTTTCTAAATTTTGGAGGATGTGGCATCAAGCACAGCTCTACCAGACTGAGACACAAATTAAAACGTAGGCAATTTTGATTATTTTTTTTTCCCATTCCAAGAAGGAGTCTACGATAAATATTGACCTGTAGATTTATCATACTAAAATATTGTGATACTGGCCTAACAGAAGGTAAACTACTTTCTTAGGACAAGCCTAGTGCAGTATGTTGACCTCTCCTCACGTTTGTCTGTGACTGGAAAATAATATCCTTGAAGTGCAGGTAGGGCAGAGGCTGGATGTTAAAATCCTCAACTTGACATAGACCATTATGAACTTCAGCAAGTTTTTGGTTTTCTTTGACATAAAGATCACCTTCTGCCTAAAAGAATGACGTTGATACAACTCTGTCCTTACACTTGATCATTATTCTTTGGAGCAGCTGTCACTTGAAATCCCACTTCTTTAAAAAGCGTGGCAGCATCAGGAGTCGTGTTTGGGCCTCGTCTCATGAGAACATAGTATCAGTTGCTCACAACTCACTTGATGTCACTTTTCAGTGAGGATGATGATTGGTTTGAGGTAGGGCTTAATACAGAACCTAGGTTGGGACCGTTTATTCTGCTGAGCATGTTTCTCAGCACACAAGATCCTGCTGTCACCGGATCCAGAGAGAGTGCATAAAATAACCGCTTGTACAAAGGTAGTCATTTTTGTCTGTATTTGTCGGAGCACTCTGCCAGTTTTAATGTTATTCTTTAAGATGTCCTTTCTCTAGTTTGTTTTTCAGAGGGTTTACGTGGGCAAAGCAATGTTAAACAGTAACAGAGGGTTACAAGTAGACTGAATAAATTGACTGTGTTACGGTACCTACCATCTCAAAAGAAGTGAGGACACATCCCTCGCCAAAAACCGTTTTAGCTTGTTGCTCTGAATGCACTGTACAGCCCAAAGGGCAAACCTCCCAGGGCAAAGAACCGGTAAGCAGTCAGGACCAGAGGACGGGTCTTCTTTCCCTCGGGAGTTTGCAACTGCCCGTCTTACCTGCTCACGGTACACGTAACCAGCCGGGAGACTCCTCGCCACCCATCCTCAGAGAAAAGGCAGCAGCTAACACCGTGGGACCCTGGTTTTATCTGGGGCCACTGGCTGTAAAATAATTCAAGAATGAATAAATTGTAATAATCACAAATATTTAATTGGCCTTACATAGCGGTCTTATCAGGGGATAGATTTAGCTCCAGGCAGTGCCTCCATGGGTTAGGAAAAGGTTTATTTTTAACTCATAGCTGAGAAATGATTGGATAAAACCATTTCTGTCAGTTCATCTACAAAGAACGACCAATTGAAGTAGCTTTCAGTGCCCTCAAGTGCCTGCTGCAGTCAAAACTGAGGGACTTTCTTTCCCGTTATTGCTCCTTGGAAGCATATATTCCCTTTCAGCTAGAGAACTGTTGATATATGGATCAATACGTTGGACCCCTCACTCATCCTTATGTGAGCAGAACACAGGGGAGCAAAATGTAATGCCTTGTTATTGCTGTTGTGACCTCCATAGTGCATATTTGACCTCACAGAAAATCAGTTTTCTGCCTCAGTTGACAGGCAAGATAAAAAATATTGATAATAGTAGAGGATGTTCAGAACCTCATAGGAAATGTCCCTCACCTTCTGGTGCTGGGCCTTCATTAGTTTTCCTTTCCTGCAGACCTTTTAAACTCGATTTTTGAAAAAATGTAGTGAGTGCACAAAGTCAAAGGGTAAAATTAGGTTACAAAAAAGAATTCTCCCTTTTAAGCTGCTACCAATTGTTTAAAAATTTCAACCTAACTTGCCTAGAAAGCTCTTCTTTCAACTGTACTGCAAGTCAGGGTGGAAGATAAGCTGGGGTCCTGTCTTAGAAATTACACACCTAAATTGCTGTCTAGACTGTAGATTAAAGTCAGCAGAGCTGCACTGTGTCTGTTTTGCAACACATTGTCAATGGTTTTATTTGCTAACTCAGATTAGGTCAGGATCCATTTTACGCAAAGCTATGGATGCAAGTTTCTGGGGCAGCAAACTTCAAAGGTGGCCTAGGAGAAGCAACTGTTAAAGTCTGACCCTTTATTTCCTGTCAATACGCCTTGATATTTCTTAGCTTGATGGAGCTGATCATCTTTCTATCATCTCAGCCAAAACATTTGTTTCTTCTGGTGTTCTAGGCAGGGAGAAGACATGCATGGAGTTAATACTCTAGGAAATAAAGCCAAACACAAAACTGTCAAAAAAATCCTAGTTTTACCTTCAAAGTCATTTTTTCTTGAAACTCTTTTCCTTTATTTACCATTTCTACTGAAAATTCTCAAAAAGTTTAAAAAAGACTTTCTGACAGAAACAAAAGCAACTACTGTTTCTATATAAATGTTGGTTTGGTGTGGTGGGTTTTGGTTTAGTTTGGTTTGGTATGATACGGTCTGGTTTGGTGTGGCTTGGTTTGGGGCTTGGCTTCACTTGGTTTCTGAACCATTTCTCTGAAAAACAGTTTTTAAGCAAAATGTTATACCACGTCCTGTGTTTATATCTGTGTTGGCACCTGGCTTCTAGAGATTATCTGGAAGCCTGCATGAACTTATTTATGCTATTTGTTTGTGTTAATGTCCAGATACCAATATGATACGAGATACTCAAAATGAATGGCACAAACTGGAGTTGTTCTGTGCCCTGAAGGCGTTACAAGATTGAATATGGCACACTGACTGCCAAAACCTTCAGGAAAAAAGGAATTCAAGAGTAATACTAATGGATGGTAGTGTTACTGTGATTATACAGAGTCCTTATGGGCACAGCTGAATTGACTCATTCTTCAAAGTTCAGTCTTACGTAGGAATTTATCATCACGTGTTTCCCCCTATGCAAGAATCAGCTTATCAATGACAGGTTATGATGTGAGAAATTTGGCTGAAATAACGGCGGCTTCTTACAGAATGAGCCTGTCCAGGTGGATAATTGTGTCATGAGTGTTAGTAAAGCAAACATCAGGCTTTCCTTTCCCTTACGTTTTATGATGTTTCCAAATCATTTTCACTTTCATGAAATATTTTATAAATAGGGACCGGTCAGCCTATGAATTTCAAGCTTCAGGGCAGTCTGTGTAATCAGCTAAACAGAAAAGCTGAGCTCTCAGTGGAAACTCAATAATTCCCTGTTTGTTGTATGCCTCATGCTGTGTCTCTTAGTTTCCAACTCTACTCTTTTTATGATTTCAGCACCGAATTACATCCGATATGTAGCATATCTCAGGTGAAGCAAGACCTTGAGGAGCAGCCTGGTGACAAGATATATAGACGATCTGCAGCTGAAGATTATCTTTCCAACTACGGCATAGGATTTGACCCAGCAGAGAATGAATTTGACTATGGTTTATGCAATGAAGTCGTTAATGTAGCTTGCTCACCTAAACCTGATGCTTTCAATCCATGTGAAGATATCATGGGATACAACATTCTGAGAGTCCTGATATGGTTTATCAACATTTTAGCTATCACTGGGAACATTGTTGTCCTCATTATTTTAATAAGCAGTCAATACAAATTTACCGTACCTCGCTTTCTAATGTGCAATCTTGCATTTGCAGACCTCTGCATAGGTATCTATCTGTTGTTTATTGCATCTGTAGATATCCAGACCAAAAGCCAGTATTATAACTACGCCATAGACTGGCAAACAGGGGCAGGATGCAATGCTGCAGGATTTTTTACAGTGTTTGCAAGTGAACTCTCAGTCTACACGCTGACTGTGATAACTCTGGAAAGGTGGCACACCATCACCTACGCCATGCAACTGGACCGCAAGGTTCGATTTCGTCATGCCGTGATTATAATGATTTTTGGCTGGATGTTTGCTTTCACGGTGGCACTTCTTCCCATATTTGGAGTCAGCAGCTACATGAAGGTCAGCATCTGTTTGCCCATGGATATAGAAACACCATTTTCCCAGGCTTATGTTATATTTCTTTTAGTGTTGAATGTACTCGCATTCGTGATCATATGTGCCTGCTACATCTGCATCTACTTTACTGTGAGAAACCCCAATGTCATCTCCTCAAACAGTGACACCAAGATTGCCAAGCGCATGGCCATACTGATCTTCACGGACTTCCTCTGCATGGCACCAATATCTTTTTTTGCTATATCAGCCTCACTGAAGGTTCCTCTCATCACAGTGTCCAAATCCAAGATCCTTCTGGTTTTGTTTTACCCCATCAATTCCTGTGCTAACCCTTTCCTCTATGCCATTTTCACAAAGACTTTCCGCAGGGATTTCTTCATTCTGTTGAGCAAGTTTGGTTGCTGTGAAATGCAAGCCCAGATTTACAGAACAGAGACCTCCTCGTCTGCTCATAATTTCCACACGAGAAATGGCCATTGCCCTCCTGCCTCAAAAAACAATGATGGGACTATTTATTCATTGGTTCCTATGAATCATTTGAACTGAAATGCTTGCATGAATTTGTGTCTGAGGCAGTGTGATAATCTCTTTCAACTGTGAATTTGAATAATGACTTCAGCATAGCATGTAAACTTATTTTTTATGGGAAAAAAAATTATTTCCACCTTGCTATTTTTGTTCAGTGAACAACCATCAGAGATGACACATCATCTTCATCAGCTCTTGAAGGACAAAGAACAAAACTTCAGTATGTGCCAAAGTGTCCTTGTAGAATTGTCTCAAGAAATAAATGAGATTATAAACTGGTATCTCCCACCATACAGGCAGAGATTCCCCTCATTCTAGCAAGAAGTTAGCTGCTTACTGAGAATCAAGTAATGCTTATATGCAGTTGAAGGAAAAAAATATGTAGCATTAATTTTTTTGTCTGTGAAGCATGTCATAACAATGACAGATAATTAGCTCTTTTCAGTAATCCTATCTCCTGCGGTCATAGGAGACAGAAGGCCAACTTAAAGTCCTCCTTCAGCACAGACTTACTAGGAATGAGAATATCTTGTGTTCCTTCCATTTCTGTTCACCACAGCAGAGGGGCAGGACGTATCTCCAGCTATGCTGATGTTTGCTGTTCCACACTGCATGGACCTGCCTTGCTCTGCACAGAAGTGTCACTTTGGGTAGGATTTGTGTTGATCTAGACTGGCAGGCTTAGAGAACCAGATTTCATTTGAGTTTGGATCAAGGAGTTTGGTTTGGGGTTTGTTTTCGAGGTGAGAAAGAGCAAGAATAAGAGCAGGATAAACCCTTCGTAATAAGGAGGATGTTTTCTCAAGTTGGTCTCACAAAGTTGGGTCGAAATCACTTATGTGTGGCTGGGCCCCTTGGGTATGGCAAGACAGGGCAACAGGCTGCTCTAACAGGATACCTGAGGCAGATTTGCCATTATTAGTGCAGTGTTGGCACATTGCCATCGTCTGGGCTATGTAAGGGACGATGGATCCAGATAGATATGGCTTTTGAAAACCTGAACAAAAGTTTTTGTGAAATCCTAAAAGTTCTCTTTCCCTTTCCCTTCCAAAAAAGCAAATCCTTGATGTGCACATTATCAGACGATGGTCCAGACTGAAATACCTGAAAGAAACCATATGCCGCATGTGTTGAAATAACAAAGAAGATAAAGCTCTTAATCAAGGTTTCCTGATTTTACAGAGTTTTTGAATAACACTTCAATGAACGCACAGACTTTTTACATGATTTGAATGTCAAACGTTTTGACGGTTAATCATTCCAAATCGCACCAAAGATTTAGGGTTCAGTAGGGTTTTCTCGTGCTGATTTTGGGCATAAAGAAAACACCAGGACAGGAGTCCAGGCTTCTTTCCCACCTCACAGACAATTTTGCCCCATGAGATTTTAAATCTTCGGAGTCTTCATGCTTAAATGTGATGAGCTTTGAATATTTCCTGCCTACAACTCCTAAAATTTCAGTAGCAGTTCTTGATGCTTCTATCCATAATTTCCCCTGTCATCAGCTTCACATTTCGGCGTCTGAACCTGATGTGAATACCTACAGGAGATGATTATTCGTTCAGTCCTAGCCAGGGAAGGAAGTATCAGCTCCCCAGTACATAAAACAGGGGAGATCAAAGATAGTGTGTTTTTTTAGGGAGGGGAATTTCATTACTCAACGCAAACTACACTCCCAAGATCCAGGGGAAGAAAGAATCAAAGAGCAAAACAGGAAAAACAGTCCATCTCTAGGAAGCTCTTCTGACTACTCAAAGGAACCATTTCTTCACAAATGCTTTATGTCATATACAGTGTGCCAGTGTGCAGCCATTAAAACCCATCCTGATAGAAGTGTCTGAATGACAATGTTCCAAAATGGCAAATACTCTAGCTGCATTGAAGAAAGGCTCTTGAATCTATTCTTGGGCCAAAAGTGAGGGGTGTTCTTTGGCAAAGACTATCCCATTTTTGTTGATAAACAGGGAAAATTCTTGTAGTGTGTCCCACTTTCTTGCCTGGGCCCTGACCGTTTGCAAAGGCAATAGGCTGAGAGCTGGTAGTTCAAGAAAGCAGAGGCACAGTCTAGAAGCCAGTCTCGTAAATCTTCTCACAGCTACGTCAGGCACATGAGCTTGGTACAACTCACCTACTTCATTGTGAAACCATTGCCCAGACATTTTCAGAATCAGGACCCAGCTAAATACGCTTTGCAAATAAACACCCCTGAAGACAGACCTTGCAGGGTTGCGTCTTGTAGCCAGCGTCAGCCCAGGGCCCAAGGGATGAAGCCTTCTAGCCCCATGGCTCTTCCTCCAGAGGAGGCAAAGGATGGGTGATACTTGAAGAGCAAATAGAGCCTGCATAACCAGACACCTTGCCTCGTTCCTAGCAGGAGGACAGCACAAAAATCCTTGAGGGACACGTCATCCTGCCCACATGTCCCGCACAGGAGCTCCGGTGGCAGTTCAGGCTGTGGCAGCAGCTCCAAAGCTGGGAGGCTGACCATGTGGTTGCCAAGACAAAGACCTCCTTCTTGTAGTCCTCAGATCTCCTTGGCTTTCACTATTCTTTAGATTTTAATTTTAAGCATCTTCCAAATTGTGAGGGGCATTATAGGACCTGTATCTTTCCCTTTGTGGGACATTGGTCCTTTTATAGCAACTTTTAAAGCTGTGTCTTTTCTTTGAAGAAAGCAGTATAAGAAAAAAAAAATGCAAGATACATTTCATTCATGCTTGTAATGTAAAAAAAGCCTGCTGGTGTTTGGTGTGGATTTTCTCAGCACTGAACAACATGTTTATGTGTGTAATCTTTAAACTATTTTACATTTCCCTTTCTGAAATCTATTTTAATAAAGCCAATTTCAAAACAAAGTGCCTTGAGAACAAGTGTATGGCTGGAGATATGCTGACAAAGTATGCAATAAATGTTATTGCTTATCTGGAGAGCTCCATTTATGCGGCACAGCCTCCACAGTCGGGTCACTGTGACCTACGGATGAAACTCAGCTGATGAGAGACTCTGCAACGAAAACCCTCCTGTAGCCTCCTGGAGAGTGCGTAAAGCACAGGAAGGTATGTTTGAAACCTCTTAAACAGATAACTTCGTAGCCCTGACCTGTCTTTGTTTTAACCAATCTCTTCTATTCATTCACATTTCTTATGAAATAAGATATAAACCATGGACAGAACTTTGACAGGCTTTTTTCTCCTTGTTAATAAATATAAATGGCTCTTCTTATGTGATGCACTCCAATTTTCTTTTGCTCTTTTTTATAGCCAGGGCTTGGAGCTCTGTTTTGTTGAGTCTTCTGTTCAGACAAATAAGTGTGTGTCTGTGTGTGCACGTGTGTGTGCATGTGTGTGAGAGAGACAGGGCACATGCAGGTAACAAGGAAACCAAGTCAAAGCCTAGCTCTGACTCACAGGAAAAAACTTGGAGTTGTTCTAACTCGGAGCCCATTGCTAGCTCGCTCCAAAAACCATCCGACAGTCCACAATATTGTAAGACCTTCTGGTTTTCCTCCCTACACTTACGTGGCTGTTGTGGTTTAGGCCCAGCTGGCAACTAAGCCCACAACTGGCCCACTCGGTGGGGTGGGGAGGAGAAACTGAAGAAAAAGGTAAAAACTCGTGGGTTGAGGTAAGGACAGTGTAACAGGACAACACAAGGAGAGAAGAAATAATAATAAGATTAATAAAAGAATATATAAAGCAAGTGATGCACAATGCAATTGCTCACCGCCCGGACTGCGATGCTCAGCCTGTTCCCAAGCCGCAATCCCTCCTTCCCCCACCCCGGCCAGCTCCCCCAGTCTATATACTGAGCATGATGTCATATGGTATCGAATATCCCCTTGGCTAGTTCCGGTCAGCCATCCTGGCTGTGTCCCCTCCCAGCTTCTTGTGACAATTAACTCTATCCCAGCTGAACCCAGGACAGTGGCCCTTGCATTTCCATCCCCACCAAGCCTTAGAAAATGCCCAGTTAAAGAGTTATGACTGTCTTTGCCCTTATGGGGCCATCATCAGAGTGACATAAAGAGACTGTGCTGGCAGTGAGGACACGGTAAACAACTTCTTTGTCTGCTTGATGGAAGCATCATTCCTTCAGGCATGTACCTTGTGGGGAACCCCTACCTGACCTCCCCGAGAAACACGTATCTGGTGTTGTGATGGTAAGTGAGAAATGGGGCCATTTTGGCTTGGCAGACTAAAGGCCGCAGCACGAAAATTGCTGCCACAGGTAAAGGTAATGGGAGCAGCTGGTCGAAAGCATCAATAAAAGCAAAAACCTGACTCAGTAGAGAAAATGAACCAGGAGCCATTTTCTTTACAACATTTCTCTGGGGCTTGCACAGATATGCCAAGCAGAGTTTGCTCATTAGAAGGCAAGTCTACGTTCGAGCTTGTTAAAAATGCAAGATGAGGCTTTGCATCCCATTTAGCAAGTCTTCAAATCATTTGACCACATTTCTTTCCCATAGATTCCCTCCTAACCATTCCACTGAGGACACAGCAGATAATCTTACAGTTAATTTATGCAGCTTTATTGTTAAGAAGAGTTAATAATGCAAAATGATTTATCCTCAAGGAACAATTTAACCATCCCTCCCCCTCCCTGAATGAAAGAACAGAAAAGAAAGGTGGATCTGGTTCAAACGGTCAAGTAAGCACATACAAACCTCCTCACAGATTTGCATCTTTAATACGGGCATGTGTAATCTCCCATTGTGTATGCAAATATGAATTGCACATACACAATCTTCTTCAGAGTGAGTTTTTGGTCTAAGTACTCGGTTACAAGCACATATTTGAAAATCTGGGCCTTGTTGCTTTAAAATACTCCAGCACAGGGGTAGGATTTTATAGCTGTCATCTGGATAATTAAACTCTTCATTAACAGTTGTTCTCGAACCAGTAGGTGACCTTTAATTAAGGATGAAAGTACTCAGGAATGGATTTCAAGCACTAAGAAACTGCAAAGGACCCTTTGCTCTCCACCCCTCCCCCAGGTCCATTGAAAACCTTTTGTAAAGCATCGGTTTTCCAGGAGAAATGATGCTGGGTGAGACAACAACATGTTTTCAGGTCCAACACACCTGATGAATGCTTCACTTAACTTTGTTGCAACTAAAATATTGTATTTTCTTTTTTCTGTCTCATGCAGACTTTGCCATATGTTACCAGGATCTTTGTTACCCCAGCCTGGACACCTGCACCAAGTTGTACCCGCGCCAAAAAAAGAACAGGAAAAATTAGCAATATCACAATGAGAGCAGTGGACAGATGGGAACGTGCTGTATTTATGAGTGGGTGGAAGATTGCGGGGCAAGACTGAGCAATATGGGCTTTTCTGTTGAGTCATCCAAATACCCAGTGCTAAAATTCTGCATTAAAGGGGCTTTTTTGGCTGAAGTATAGTTCCCAGGGAACAAACAACAGACATTTGCATGGAAAAATCCTATGGAGAGGTAAACTTAAAAGGAAGTTCAAGTCACAGGGTTTTATTTCATTGTTAAAGAGCTGTGTTAAAGAAAAAAAGCAGAAGATTGATATAAATAGCATGTATATGCTGTCTCTAGAACAAGGGATAGCAGCTCCCTTAGGGGCCATCCAGGTTCCACACCGCACCATCGCCAGTCACCTTTGCATTGCAATTCTGTGTATTGTTTGTGAGCTACAAATGCCTAATTAGCTTTAAATGCTCCCAGTTTCTTCTTCTTTTCTTGCCTGTACTGTAAGGACAGGCATGTGCCCCTTGGACGTCTGCACTCTTGCCTCTTCATTGCCTCAGCTTTACCCCATCTTGGTCCTTTGCATGATGATGGTTCGCGCTGCCTGTGCTTACAAGTGCTGTGCTTTTACCTGCAGTCATGTATGAACAGAACCCATGTCCCTTAGAAATATTTCGTCAGAAACCAGCAGCTGGAAGATCAGAAGTCTGCTCGTTGCTCTCTGTGTACTGGGGCATGCTGCCTTCCAGTTTCTATCATCTCCCATTTTGGTTATTTGTTTGAGTGACTGTTGTGAGGATAGCTGGCCCTTTCCCAAGCTTAAAACATTCTGCTTTAGAACAGTCAGTGTTTGGGCCAGCTGACTTCAATAAAGCAGGATGAAACACACAGATCCTTCTCCCTGCCTTCTGCACATTCCCTGGGCTTTGTTGGGAAAAAAAAAAAAATAAAATCTTATTTTTACATAGGTGATTCAGAGTTTTCCTTCCCCACGTTGCCAGCTGCATCTTTGCCTTGTCCCACAGATGTCAAGGTGGCACAAGGCATCCCTAAGTGCCCTGGGGGAAGGCTGGGGAAGGAGGAGGGAGGAAACACAGTCTGGATAAATTGGGGCCATCAAAACATCAAAAAAAGCACAGCCAAATTAGGACAGCTTTTAAATGATCTCCACGTGCTCCAAGGACTGCCTGAACCCCTATCAAGGAAAAGCCCAAAGCCTTTCTCTTGGTTTCATCCCGGCACCAAGGTCTGCACTAAGACAGGACTCACTCTACTGTGGGGTCTCTGTGTATTTGCCATATGGCATGAGGCCATGCCAAAACACCGAGTTAGCAAAGGCACCAGAAACAGCGGTTTTGCTCAGTGCTGTACCTGTGCTAATATACTCTGTTTCTCAGCAGAGCTAACTTGCCTGGACTAGGCAAGAATTGAGTTGAACTAGACTTTTTCCTAGAGGTGGCATATCCATGGCAGTGCATTTTCAACCATGTTAAATTAACCAAGTTTGGTTGTTGTTTTTTTTTTCCCAGCAACTTCAGCTTCTTCTGCTACCCAACGTCACCTTTCTCCTGGACTACTTGTTCTCTCTTCCCTCAACGACCGCCGCTGCCCACACCACCGCTTTTAGTATCAGTTTTCCTTCCTCCCGTGGACGGTGGCATCTTTTCGCATGATTCCGACAGCGTCACAACTGAAACACTCATTAGTCACTGAAAAAGCTTTCAAGGCGTTGGTATTCTATTTTTTCACATAAAGGTGTTGTTTACCTTATGGTAACACTCTGCCTACAGAACATTTTTCCACGCATTTAACACCGTCGTAGCTAGTGCTCAGCTTCAGCGCCTGTCCTACAGCGTACCGTTAATGAAGGCACCAACTCAGTAGTGCCTTTGGTCTCGGTTTCGCTGTCCCTCGTGCGCCTGTGTTAACCAGACAAGCATCATCATTCTCAGATCCTCAAAAGAGACCTCCCATTTTGCCCTGATCGTAGGTGCTAGTCCTGTTCTGATGTTCACCAGTGCCAGGAGAAGAGATGGGCTTTTGCCCATGAGGAGGGCCATCTGTGAAGTCATGTGAAATTGGGGAAGAACCAGGCGACCTGTGCTCAGAACAGCCTCGTCGTTGCTCAAAGACCTCAAAGGGCACTTGAAGGGCAGCCAAAACGCAACCTATGTAATTACAGTCTGGCCTCTCTCCTTGTGGCGTTAGGTAAACCTCCGTGTATCGCATAGCACCGCAGGGCAGCATCACCATTGCTCAAATGTGTCCCAGAACTCAGGGCGTCGGAGCTGCAGCCCGTAAAGCACCATGGGACCTCTTTTGTGAAATGTGCATGTATGCATTTCTCACCACAAGTTAAAAAAAGTCACTCACAGTTAACTAGTTAGGTAATCAGGCAACTAATTATGCAGCTAATTAGGTCTGACCTAATTTCTGGAAAATAACCGTCCAGGAATCCTTTGGTTTGTTTCCTCTTCAGGAATAATTCATTAACAAATATTTTCTTTCTGTGAGGGGTCCCATGTGAGTCGTAGCCCAAGTGGCTTCTGGTTACTTCTTTCATAATTAAAGATCCCGTGTTACTTTTTCAGAAGGTGAGAGACAACGCCAGTGCTCTGTCTGGCATCCTCTTGCCTAGCAGACACAGATGGTGATGCCTAAGGCTGCGAGCGAGCTGAGGCTCTTTGCATAATGCACGCTTCCTTCGCTCGTCGGCTTACTGCAGTCTCCGCACTTTCCCCACTCTTGCAAAGCTCCGGTTAACAATTGCGTGTAGACAATAGCGAAGAACGTAGGCAGACATCTTCAGAGGGACCTAAGGAATTAAGTAGCCAGGATTCATGGACATTCATGGGGAGACCTGCTTTGAAGACCTGAGGTTTTAGCATCCCTTTAGTCTCGGGAAACTGTTTGGGGGAAGGGGTTACGGTTTTGCATGAGGCAAGATGATCCTCTGCCCTATTTTAATTAATACCTACCCAAAGGCTACACCCCAGCGGTGCCTGTCTTACCTTCATGGTTTTCTGCCCCTCCCCCAAAAGACCACAAGACTAAAAAGGCTTTTGAGGGGTGAGCCTGGAGAAGCACTCACTGCTAGCAGAGTGAGGAGAATCACAAATGAGGGAGGGAGGGAGGGTTAGCGTCCAGGAAAACAAGATGCACTTAACAGGAGCTTTTGCCATATGTCAGAAATAGAATGATTTTCTTAAGGCTGCACCCAGAAACCAGATGGGATTGGGGCAAAATCTTCTGTGTCCTGTGCTCTTCAGCCTGCAAAGAGAAGACGGCTGAGGAGAGAGACCTAGTGAGGCTTTCAGAGGCTTTCAAAGTCCTTTATCCCTTTTTTAATGTTGGCAAACTCTGAAGAAACAGTGTTGAAGGAGGGAGGGGGAAGACAGGGAGAATGAAATTTATCTTACTTAAAATAAGACTATACAAATAATTCTTATGAGGGGAGTGAAAAGATTTGCACTGAGGAGGCTCATAAAAAAAAAAAAAGTTTAATTTTTCTAAGCTGGGCCTCCTGTGAGCAATGCTCTGCACCAAGACTAACGTTCATCCCTGTTCAGAGAACCAGCACAAGGACTGTTTCCACAACAAATGACCTTTAAAGTGGGGCTGACATGATGTGTAAGTTTTGTGCTGGCCCTCCGCACCGCAGCGAATTGCATATTGAGGAGGGAACACTTGTCTTTCGCCTGTGAAAAATTGCCCACGCCTGCCCCATCGCCCCAAGCCACTCCTAGCACACATTTGTTTATGTGCCCTTTTGGCTCCGAGGCTCTGCATCATGAAATAGTGCCAGAGCAACATGCTATTTAAAAAAAAAAAAAATGGCATGGTAAAATTCTTCCCCGAAAGATAGGTGACTGCTGCCTATTACCTGGGATCGGGACCGTATTTTTTTGAGTTGAAAAATCCCAGAAAGGAGACAAACAGGCTAGAGGAGCACCTGAGCTCCTGTCTGCTCTGGCTGCGTGGGACAAAACAGAGGGAAGAAAGCCTGGGCAAAGGGAAGGTGTGTTGGGGTTGGGTGTCTCAGCTCCCAGCCTCTCCAAGCAAACACCCTCCCCTCTGCAGAGGGTGGTTGAAGGGCTGGAAAGTGGTGAGAGGACAGGAGAGAGTCCACAAAACGTTCTGTCCTCTCAACAGCCAAGCAGCTGGGCTGGCCATTGCTTCTGGCAGGGATTTATATGTACTCTTACCTAGAAACAAACGAAATGAGCTCCTCTGCTAATTACAGCCGAGTTTACACACATAAGCAAAAAAAAAAACTTGTTTCATTGCCAGGCACCACTTTTACCAGCTCTGAATTCAAGTCTCACTGCCTCATCACCTCCAGGCTTTATCTCCGTCTTTTCCTTCAGTTTTCGTGAAACCGACCCATGTCTAACCAAGTCCTTCCTACCACCAGAAAGCCTGTCTGCAGCGAGCATCCCGTTTGCCACTCTCACGGTCTTCCCATGCCTGCGCGGGCTACTAACATCTCCACTAGCGACAGAGTAAACTCTCTTCCCACCACGGGTCTGTGGGGCGGCGGGCATGCCGGGACCCAATCCCTCAGCGCGACCTGGGCAATAATGTCAAAATCAACAATCGCGGCAGCGTCCGTGGACTGACTCGAGCCTCTTTGTCACTCCTGGGAGGTCATCAGCGCTGCACGGCCTGACAAACACATGTATGTGCAGGGCGCGCTTTCACCGAGCAGCATGTTAGGCACTGCAAAACGAAAGCAAGCCCTCAGTGCTTTTGCAGAATTACTTTTGATCATGCGCCACATCAGACTAACTTGCAGAGAATAGCATGTGAAATAACTGAGCATATATTGTCCCACCTACTCTATGTGTGTGTGCGTTAAAGCAAAACTGATACTGGGGGCTGCATGGAGGAGAGCGGATGGCGGGCTGGGGAGTCCCTGCCCTCCCCGCCGTTTCACACAAGTCCTTCGTTCGAATGCAAAATTTTTTTATGCGGGTCTGATGAGCAAAGGAGCAAGAACGGAGCTGGGGAAATAAACATGTGGTGCTTTGTTACTGCATTGTTCTTGCTACTTGTTAAGAGCCAGGACACAAAAATAAGACGGTGCTTGAACACCCTTTACTCAACGGCGTGATCTGCGGGCTCTGCAGGAGCAAGTTGAGCCTGACACGTACTCAAGCGCTGGCTCTGGCTTTTTGGAGGTTGGGAGAGCTAGACCCTCTGCTTCCGCACCGCCCCCCCCCCCCCACCTTCTCTATGTGCAGCATTTTAAAAGCCAAAGCATCCACTTGTTCAGAGCAGGAGAAAGCACCCAGTCCAGCTGGTTACGGCGATCAGGTGGCACTTGCAGCGCCCACGGCTCTGCCATCCTTACAGCCCCCTCTTGTCGTGCCTCCTTCCTTACTCAGCAAGCTGCACCACGCTTCTCTGCTGTAATATGCTTCCATGTTTTCCCCCACGCACCTCTCGGGGCGTACGTGTTCTCTCTCTCCCTTTTCGCTTAAGTGCTCTTCTGTTTCTGCCCTTTCCCTCCCTGTTACGTTTCTTTGAACCGACCTAGATATTTCACCTCTGGTGGGAATATTCTGCACAAAAAGCTTAGAGGGGAGATTTGAGGGGCTCAGGGCAGGAAGCCTGAGCTTGGTCAAGATGCTGATGGGTGGGACAGTTTTTTTGAGAGCTTCAGAAGAAGAAAGGGAAGGAGAAGCCTTGGCCAAGCCCAAAGGATCCCTGAGAGCGTTTGTGTCCTGATTTGGAGTGGACTTTTGCAACCAAAGACTAAACCCTTCAGAAGAGCTAGGTTTAGATAGATTGAGATGGAGAGGTAGAGATGCTAGCAATTACGAAAACTGATTGTCAGATTATTTACAGGACATTGGCTGGCATTTACCAGTTAATAAGAGCAACGACAAAGAAAGCTGCTGTGCTTTAAAAGCCCTGCCAGAAAAAAAAAAAAGCACTGCTAAGCAGCCTTCGGCCACATAATGGGGCTGGGTGGATACGTGCACCCCACGCTCCGCAGACGTCCCGGCCAAGTCCCTAGCACCGAGCAGCCGCTCCAGAAAGCAGAAATGCCAATTGCCGGGCAATTGCTGTGAACATGCGGGGTTTGTTGTGTTTGGTTTTTTTTTTTCCCCCTCTTCACGTTCCCTAGCTCTTTGGGCATTTTCCTCTCCGCCTGGTAAGCCCTGCAGGCAGAGAGGAAGGACACAGCATCCACAGATGGGGACCTGGCGGTGGGCTGTCCCCGCTGCTCGCCGCCTCTTGCCAGCTGGGCTTGGTGGGGCCAGAGGACAGGGCAAGCTTGTGCAATGCACCCGCGCTCTCCCTGCACCAGGGTTTTGTGACCACCTGCTATTTTTCTACCCGTGATGCTTCATCACGGTTTGCTAGCCATTCCCTTTAATGGGATTAACACACAGTTTCATAGAAGGTCCCGTCTCTACCCTGCCATATTAATAATTCAGCAGCTTCGCTTTCCTCTTAAAGTAGAAAGCAGCTGTCCTGGATTTCTACAGCACCCAGTGCTTAGCATATGAATGGGATGGCATTAGCTACCACTGCTGCTCGATAGCTGTTTCCATCATCTCTCTCAGCATTATTTATAACCTGATTGCTCTGCTTTCTAGACTCGAGTCATGCATCTGCCAGGAGCGGACTTCAGGCTTTCTTCTCGGAGCAGCGAGTATTGCTTTCTCCTTTCTCACACCTGCAGCCTCACCAGGTTTGTTTTTTTTTCTGGACAGCTCGGTTAACCCTTTCTCTTGCCATGACTGAGGGTGAAGAAACAGTTGTCTTCTTCCTCTGAACTTCTTCCCTTAGACCAAAATTATTCCTCCCACAGCTTATTCTGGTTTATCTAGTAGAAGAATGTGAGATTTTAGCGTGGCATACGGACAACGTGCACATGATCCTAAAACAACTGACTTACTTCTTGCTCTCAGTTTAGAGAGAAATGGTCATCACATTGCAACACACATACACTCTGTAAGCTCGGCCAAGCTTCTCTTGACCTCTGAGCCATTTTGGACAAAGGGTATAAATTTTTCTGCAGAGGCTTAAGGTCCTGACTGTTAGAGATTGTTGTGAAGTAAAACCTAGTGGGTTACGCAGCTGCTCAGGCTAGAGATCCTCTTCAACCTCTGACTTATTTTTCCTTCTCGGAAAGTAAAGTACCATGGACCTGCAGGGACCTTTTTATTTACTAACCACTTCGACTGGAAAAAATACTATGGATTAGCAAATCCCATGCTTTCACACATCAGGAAAATGTGTTCACTGTGCCAGAGAACTTCTGACCTTGCAAAGCCTTGAGGTACGGCATTTAAAAAAAAACAAAACAAAACAAAACAAAACACAATGCCCGTGTACCAGCTGCTGTCACGATGCTGCTGGGCACCTCTTGTTCTCCTCCCCATCAGTCCTGGGGGATGCTGGCACTCCTGGCACACGTGCACCAGCTGGAAGCGCTGGCTTCACCACTCTGCGTCGCTAACGTCTTTGATCAGTTTCAGGCCATCGTGTCCTAGAGGAATTTATCGTGATGGGCTTTCACAGCCGTCACTTTGTGCTAGGGAAATAATAAAAATACTAATAAATTCTGGTCTTGCTTTGTGACAATACAATAGGCTTTTATGCTGGAGGCTCAGGCTCGGAGGAGGACATGAAAACCAGGGCTGAGCAGCAGGAGCCGACAGCAGTTTCTGAGCGACTGAAAACTTTTGAACAGTCTCAAAATCAAACATTTTGCCTATGGGAATACAGCAGAGCTTGTGGCCGGGAAAGCTGGCGTACAAATGACGGGCATGCCCTGCGGCAACGTCAGGCTCTTGGGGCAAGCCGTGCACAAAGGGCAGAGGTGCACAGTCCCAAAGAGGTGGGTGAGCAGCACCCCGAAGGGCACGTCGGGCGTGCTTGGAAAAGTCAGGGTGCATGGGCAGCTCACCCGTGCCCTGGCCTACAGAAAATGCGCCACTGACGCTAATGAGAGTGTTTCAAACCGCTGACCGTCAAGGGAAATTCTGCCTTATGAGAGATGCTGATGTTTCCAGCCCATGTCTCGTGTACCAGGTTTTGCCTGGATCGGCCGTCGCTCCCCGACGGCCAACGGCGGGCAAAGCAGCCTCCGGCACGGCGCCGTCTCTTGGCTGCTTCCCCCGTCCAAGGTCAGTCCTGTGCCAGGGAGTCTCCTCCTCAGCCCTGCTGCGCCTGAAAAATGAGTTACTCCGGGACCGACATCGCAACGTGCTCCCACACACAGCTGCAGCGTGAGTTATTTGACTGCACAGATATTATTAAAGTACAGACTGTAATGCTTGTTCTCTTTCTGAAGTGAAAAAAGGAGCATTACATCATGCCTAGTCTGAGAAATACTCCTTCCTTAAGGACAACAGCAGAAAACTTCCCTGCAAGGGTGCCGGCAGGTGGAGATGGGAGAGGCTGGCTCCTTCCACCTGTGACCTTGTCCCCCTTGTTCCTCTGCTCCCCACCCATGGGACAGAACCCGTTAAAGAGAGGACAGGGTGTGCAAGCAAAGTTTGGTGGTGCCTCCACCTCCTCTGCTGCCGGCACAGCGATCACACCTTGTCCCACAGAAATTTGCAGAATTGCCAGAAGGATTTCAGCGTGATGGAGACGTCGGCTCCTGCCTGCATAAAAGCACTGAGGTGCCCAGCATCTCGGGGTTGGGGGGGGGGGGGGGTGTGAAGGGGTGGCAGGGCGGAGGTCTGAAGAGAGCAAAGGGCTGTGAGGGTCCCCACAGTGCACATTCAGGTTTGACGTGGGAGGATGCGGACCCACGGCCAGCCCTGCTAGCCCATCGGGTGGACCTCAGCACAGGCAGGGGATACTGAATTTATCCCATCTACAAGCACAGTGATCAGCATTTGCTGCTTTCTGCATGTCAACAGCAACTGAAAGGTGCATAGGGAAAAAAAAAAAGCGCCATAACCGGACTGAGTCAGACCGCTGACCAGGACTGGCGTCGTAGTTTCTCCTGTGCTATGTAAAAGATCCCCGGATTTCATTTCTACTGTCCATGCTGTTGAAGCTGACAGGAGTTAGCGTGCATTTAATACCAGGTGAGAAGCTGGAGAGGGTGCTGCACACGTGAGAGAACCTTTGCAGGAGTCTGACAGAAGAGATTTCGCCCACAGCATAAAGGCAGATATTTGTCTTGATATATCTTCTGTCACCTGCTGCTGCAAATATGTCATTTTGTTGCTCTTACTCTTCCCTCTCAAATAAGCATTTCACCTAGAAGGAAAACCAGATTAGTTTATTTCCAGCCCTATAATAGATGCACATGTCTGTGCATTGGTAAAGATTTACAGTATGCTTTCAAGGGGTTTTGTTAAGCATTTCCAGATTTTTTCCATTTATGAGACAAAAGACTAATTATATCAACGAAAAGACAATGATGTGTGGTGGGGAGTCAAATCCAATATACCGGGGCAACGACTCCAGTATAGGGGCTGGCTCTCTGACGTGCTCTGTGTCTCTTACAAAATGCTCCACAGCTTAACTTCCTCCGGAGGAGGAAGAAGATCTCACAGTTGCCTTGGGCCGACCGAGGAAATAAGTATTTTCCATATGTCCTTGAACAAACGTTGATGCCCAGGTTACAAGTTTTTGCATAAAAGGGCTGCAGTGGCGGTGCTCTACTGAAGATTCACCCTTGACTGCTTTAATGATGTCAGACACTGTATGGTGACTACACTGAGAAACTGGTATTAAATCTTCTTTAATAAGAAAACAAGTTTATATTTCAAAGCAGTAATAATCAAAGGAATAGCATTTCTGAATTGCTAGCTGTACCACTGTTACCCAGTAAAATACCAAGAATTTAAGTGTCATGTATTGGCCTAGCATGTTCACACTTTATTTATGAATGATAATGACATAAAGAGATGCTTTCTTTGAAAAATTTGAGAAAAGTCTGAAAATTAAACCAGCAGCAGCAAAACCCCCACAAAAATGGAACTTTAAACACCACCATGTTCCCGGAGCTATTCTTGGAAAGGTTGTCATATTTGTGTGAAATCTCAGGGAGGGAATGTATGCAAGCATTCTGCTCAGCATGAACCCCAAACACCCACCACACTGCTAGATTAAATGTAATAACATGTTCCGAAAGCGAGATACACTGCAAAGCAAATTACACAACCCTTCAGTGCGTTTTGACGCCCAGAAGGGAAAGGTGCCAGGGGAACGGGGGGGGGGGGTGCTGCCAAACACACCAGATCCACAACAATGAACGACGAGGCTCCAAGAAAAACGTGCAGCCACGTTGCCAGGAGCAGCAAAATAGGAGCACGGAAGGGAGAAGTCAGTCTCTGAGGAAGAAGGGGCTCTCCATGGGCTGGTTGCTCCCATCAGAGCTGTAGCTGTCGTCCCCAGGACTGCGAGCAGGGGCTCTGCCCTGCAAAATATTTATTTCGTCTTAAAAAGCAGTGTTATTGAGCATGCATGTTTGTTGAGGAATTAACTTATTTTCTTGCGTAATAGGAAAATCCAGGCGCAAAATGGAATTACTTCAGTTTGCAGCATTTCCTACAGTGGACTGGAGACTCGTTCCAATGGGAGTGCCTGAATTTTGTTAAATAATGAGAAAAGGAATATATGCAACATAAAGCGTGCTTTGTTCATGTGCTCTTAGCATATGTGATTTTATTCCTTAATATTTCCTTCCTGTCATTGATCTTGTAAGAGTAATGAAGTCTTGAAAATACAGGACGTCCTACCGCTCCTCTCAAGCTTGCTGAAGCTTTCACGGTTGATATTATTTATCATATGAACATAGAGAGTATGACACTAGCAACATGATCAGAGTAGGAGGTTAATCTTAACCCCGCAAAGGAACAAAACTATGCAACTCATTGCCTAAATCACAGCGTAAATCAGGACAAAACAATCCTGTTCTCCATTAGGTATGCACATTGTGCTTTCCAGGTTGCTAGAAGACTATATGCTTCTCAGGGCTAGCTCAAGGCTACTCGATTGTTTTGTTGCCTCAAGGATGAGGACAAAAATAACTAACGCAGGCACAAACCCGTATTGCGGTGAGAGCCGTCCGGCTCCACCCAGCACTGTTCCCCCTGGGTACACGGAGCCCGACCAATTTTGAAAAAAAACTTTCTTCTTTATTGTCTGCTTGATTGGAGAGTCACAGGAAAAATTAGTCTTTTTTGAAAATACTGCTACACATATTACATTATTGCTTTTCTTCTAGAACCTGAAGCGACTGGCCTGTCTTTATTGGAATAGATGCTCTGTGGCATTGAATCTTGTATTAATTAATTGTATCCCTACAATTAATCAGTGTGTCCACTCCTGTAGGCAGGTTGGGGGACTGTAGCTTACAGACCTGGGCAGCCTTCTACATTAGCTGAACGTAGGGGCTAAAATGGGGGTCTAAAAACCACAAAGAAATAAAGAATCTGGCACATAACAAATACCTAACGGGGACTGGCATCAAGACTATTTCTACCAGCTCCTGCCTGTGAGCGCAGAAAAATGAAGGCCCCGAATACTTGCCATGTGGCTTTTTTATTAATGGTCTTGAAACAAATCAATGAGATTCTGACACCAGAAATTTGTGCTGCTCTGGAGGCGGCTAAATTATTCTATTTGCAATTTCTGCTGAAGATTTGCAATCTCTAATAGTTCTCAAAGAAACACCTGCTGGAGGTGGTCAGGAACCAGAAACCAGTTGAGTTTCACATGACTTTTGAGTTTGATGGAAAGTCTTTCTCGCTGCTGGGTAGAAGGGAGTTACTGAATTTAATTATTTCAAGCCGCAATTCTAAAAAGAAAAAAAGTTCAGATATATTTGTCTTTGCTTCAAAACACAGGAAGAGAGGAAGAAAAAAAGAAAGCAAGCTGCCTAATTTGGAACAACTGACAAACTGTGCTAAAAAGGTTCATTAACGTTGTTAACTGAATCTAAGTCAGTGTAAAGAGGAATGCTTTAAATGCGTGAATGTATTCAGCACCTCTGCATACGAGACCTGGTTGTTTATGGTGACTGCTCTGGAAGGACAGACACTCGCCCAAGACAGGGTTGCATTAAGCTGCAAACCCTCCTTCCCCAGAGCGTGCGTATCTCGTAGTCGAGATGCTCTGCAGAGGTGCTCTGCCAGCTCAGAGGCAAAAGCAGGCAGGATTCAAATCTAGGATTCAAAGCCGCACTCCAGTGATGTAGTGTAACCACAGGAGGCTTGTGCTGAACACTGAGGTTATGCAAGGATTTTTCTTTTAAAAGTAGTCCGACTCTCAGTTTATTTTGCTCGTTTTCACTGCTTTCTTGGATAGCTTGGGAAATAACGGATTTTTGTGGTTTTTTTTTCCCTTCTCAATTTTGTGATTGATCTGAAAACTCGTAAAAAATTTGTTTCAGGTCAGCTCAGAATATTTACACTTTTAACTGAAAAATGACAAACTCTAGAAAATATATGTTCTGGATGAAGTAAAAGAATGTCTTATCTGACCTAAAAATCAACCGCTTTGGATATAGTTTTCTGTTATATAACCAGGTCTTATATTTTAAAAAAAAAAATTGTATTAATTTTAAACAAAAAATAATGTCTTGTGGAAATTTTAAAAAGTAAAGTAAAATACCAAAACAAAACCTTTCCTTTCAAATATAGTTAATAAATTCAAACCAAACATTTAATTGGTTTTAGTTCTTCAAAACCATGGGGTTTTTTCAGTAGATTCATTGTCAGGTATTTTTTTTTTCCCCTTCCTTTGCTCCGTTGGTTACTAATGACCAGCGACGGGCAATTTCTGGTGCCACAAAAAGGAAGGGGTTATAAAACCTGCTGTGATCACTGTTGTAAGGACACAGCACAAGTCACTGACAATTCTAACAACCTCAAGAAAACCCGCAAGTTAGCCCTGTCTTACAGGCGGCAGACATGGGGCACAGATCCTTGAAATCACCCGCTGTGGTCATGCAGGACGTCTAAGGCTTATCACGTAGCACAGCCCAGGAGGAATGGAGCTGTAGGGAGGAATATCGGAAGACCAGAGGTCCACGATATTTGCGTGTGCTTCACAACACCCCCACGGATAGCCCTTGCTATTTATTTATTTATTTCTAGTCTTGTCCCATAGAGCTGAACCCACATTCACGGACCGAGCGTATTAGGTGCATGTCTCTAGTTTGATCCGAAAAGGCCGTGAGGTCCAAGAGTTCTCCACAGCGGGAACCAGAAGGAGAGTGAGGAGGGATGGTCAGGAAACTCATTTCAAAACACACTCTGGTTCTGCTCGAAAATGCTAATGCAGATACTACATTGCGTGTACTAAGAGAGCCCAGGTCTCTGAAATGCTAATTTTCGCCCCATTTATATCATCTTCTCGCTTGTAACTTGAAAGAGGTCTATTGTGAGATGGTTTGAGTGTTTCAGCAGTACTAGCCAAAAAATGTAAGTTCCAGAAGTAGTCGCAGTCACAGTCAGTCATCAGTTACTACTCATTGCCAGAAGATGTGGGCTGTCCCAGTTCCATTTTTCAAACATACAGTTTTCTTAGTGACATCACCATTATCATGACTATTTATAAATGAACTTGAGACTGCATACCAAGCAAAGAACAATTGCTTAAGTTAAGAATAATACTGATACAAAATCAAATAGATACGAGAGAATCAAGAAGAAATTTAGACTGGGAATTGGAAGACTGGTTCTGATTAACCAAAAAATGAAACTGTGAAGCAGTCTACGTACAAGACAGTGGCAGCTTGGACCTCCCATTGGTTTAAAATTAGGATGATAAATCTACGGAAGGGATTGTATAAAGAAGGGATTAAAACACAGGATTGCTGTACCAGTCTTGAGACCTCCGATTTGTCAGCTTTATTTATTCTGCACTTACGCATGCCCCAGATCTCTGAGACTACTAGGACAGGCGACATGGCGGTGGGG
The DNA here is from genome assembly GCA_034782735.1 of Sagittarius serpentarius. Taxonomy (NCBI): domain Eukaryota; kingdom Metazoa; phylum Chordata; class Aves; order Accipitriformes; family Sagittariidae; genus Sagittarius; species Sagittarius serpentarius. The sequence goes on along the minus strand of JAVKLA010000054.1, from coordinate 17,387,660 downwards.
GGGGGGTCTTTTGCCTTTCTCTTCCTCCTTGGCTTCTGAAGGGCTGGGCTTTTTCCACCTTCTTCTGAAGCACAAGAGCTTTTCCGCAGGAGACAGTATAGTGTGTGCTCAGTGGTACTAAACCACCCCAAGTGCCCAGCTGGTGTGTTTCCCTCATTTGTTCAGGGTTTAAACTCATCTTCTGGTTGTTGTGAAACCGTTTTCCTCTAGATCAGTTTGTGATGATCATTGTTTCCCGGCTGACTGCTTTTAGTTTCTTTGCGTTCCATCTTTTTCTGTTGCCAACTTCATGACAGTCTGGGAGTTTTCTCCAACTAAAACCTCACTTTTACAAGTCCTGGGACACTGGAAAGATCCTCAGATGTCCTGTGGCACGCTGTATTTGGAGGTTTCGGTCTTTTACCACATTTCTTCGGTTTGTTTTGCAGCTGGTGAGGAAAGGAACAGTACACACAAGAGTTGTTCAGTGGTTCTTTGTAATAAAAAGTGCCTAAAACATGGTTGTCTCTGATGGGGAGGGACTGGTCGTGAAGACACAGCTGGTTCCTTGCAGTCCCACCTTCCCGTATGGCAGCATTGACTCACTACACACTATTTCAACCTAAGTAAGCAATAAATGTGAGAGCCGAAGGAGATGTAAGCGCTGAAGGAGATGCTGGGACAGCCCCTCAGAGTTTCCACCTCGGCTCTCTGTCTGTGGTGAGTGGAGATGAAACCCAAGATGCAAACAGTACCGAGCACTGGCCAAGCTAGAGTCTGACAGCAGACTGGTGATAAAGTGCAGGTTTGTTTTTTTTAATTTCTAGTTACACCTATAGTTTAGTCTTCGTGCATCACTGCATGACATATTTCTCCTGAAAGATACTTGTACAGTTTGAAGGCAAAGCCAATGAGGAGTACTGACTATGACTAATGTTATGGGGTTTTGCTACCCGAGCGAAAGGGACCTTTTCTTCTTTACCTTTCTTGCGGATTCTGCCAGCGGTGGATAATGTCAAAGTATCACCGAGTGCTTTGTGCGCATGCATTATTCAAGACGTGCACTTCTTTGTGATAACTTTCAGATGGAGGAAGCAGGGACTGGCAAGATGTACTATGTAAACAATATACGGAGAAATTATCAGCATGTACACAGTCATATTAGGCAATAAAGGTACTACCGAAATTGATTGATATGCCTTAATAATGCCTTTCCACTTTCCTAAGGGAGAAAGAACAAAATGGAACTGAGACTTTTCTGTGTTGGAGATGGTATTTTGTAAGTTCATATGCCTTTTCAATCACTTTCTAGGAAAGGATTTTACACCGAGAGTGTAATCTTCTCTTAAAGAACTCTCCTAGAGTGCTTCCCGTTATGAACTGACATTAACTGTTATTAAAATACATATTTATTTACACGGAATTGAAAACACTCTTGTTTCATTTGGCTTCTACAAGTATATGGTAATAGTAAATGTATCGGGTCACTGCGCTCTTTGCATGATATTATCTCCTCTTAGATTCTGCTTGCAAATATAGGAAGAGATTAAAGCAAAAGATATTTTAACACATAGCAAAACACAAAGTACGTCAAAATAAAATCATTCTTTTCCAACTGCCTTTTTTTTTTTTTTATGAGTTTTGCCTAAGGGTTTGATTTCATAAAAGCTAGGCGGGTGTTCTGCAGTTTTTTGCCATCCAGAGGCTTTTATTGCGGGGATGGAGATTGTAAAGGTGGTTTGAGATTTCCAAGCTGAGCACTTGTGTGTTCATAAGAAAGAACCACTTTCCCGTAATGGCAAAGTTAAATCTGTACAGGCGCATTAAAATTCTGAAGGAGTGAAAAAATGATTAATGTGATTCTGTCAGCACAAGCAGGAGTACAAATGAACTGCTTTGTCAGAAGAACCCAACCGTTCGCTGTACAGACACCCTCAACTGCCCTTAAACCCAAGCCTTCCAGCAGATTCCCACTATTTTGCTAACTAAGCTTACTCACCTCCTCAGGCTGAAGCCCCTGGTCACTTAAACCAGTGAGACATTCCTCGCTTCTAAGGTTTTAAGGCCAGGAAGGCAATTCGGACAGTGGTGTCTGCATGGCACAGACAACCTCACTCAGCATCAGCTGCAGCAAACTTACAGCTCTGGAGAGGTAAACTGAGCGTGGTTAAAAATCTAAGTGGCGTAGTGACCCCAGCATAAAATGCCTGCATGGGTGACTATTTCTCTACGTTAAAAAAAAAAAAAGAAAGAAAGCATGCATTTATATATTTATGTCCACCCTGAATATCTCTCCCATCTCTGTTCTTACATTTTTCCTGCTGCATTACAGAGCTGGCTTTTACCAGCATCGTCTTCTCCTCTAGGTAGACATACACAATGAACAGCTTGCCTCTTCGCCTTGGATAAATGAGACACACTCTAGTAAAAAAAAAACTTTAATCTCTCTTTTAAAAAAAGTTTAATGGCCGTTGACTGCTGCATCCCCGTCCACTCTTGACAGCCTCTGCCCTGTACAGCTAAGCACTGCATCCACCTGATGTGCCTCAACAGCCCGGCTGGCACACATGTTCAGCGCACCTTCCACTACAAGCCCGGAGCAGATCTCGGCTGCTTGTTATCTGCATCGGAAGATACACTGCTGTTAATGAGACAGACGGCCGTCATGCTTCCTCCCTAGACACATCGCCTTGCATGCCCGCTGGTCTTCCCTCCAACGTTATTGACCGCTCCACCAGTTTCACCACTACTGGAAGCTCTACAGACGTTGATTATTCCAAGTCATTCATAAAATTGCTAAATAATAAATAACAATTGCTGAATAGTACTAGATTGGTAGTTGCTAAAGTGTTAAACCAGTACTGGAATGCGTTCTTCTGGAGAGACGACAGACATACCCTCCTCTGGATAACACTTTTCCATTCACAGTTACAGTTTGCAATTTAGCAGATTAATTGGCATATGATCCACCTAGTAAGGGCCCATCATGATATTTGCAGACTGCCAACATTTTCCTCAAGATGGCAGATTTCAATTATTTTGCAGAAATCAAAATATACTTCATTGACATCATTAAGCTGAGCAAACTGATGTTTCATAAACCTACAGCAATACTTCAGCTATTATTTTTAATTCATTGCTTATGGCTCCTCTTCTATTTTTACACGATGTCTCCTCCAGAGAGTTGCTAGATTAATTGGTCTATAATTTGCTGGGTCATTCAATTTACCCTTTTAAATTGTGGCATAATATTAGCTCTGGCATCCCTCAGCCCTCATGCTCCAAGACTTGCTAGAAATCAGTGCAAGCAGTTCATAAATCTCCTCAGGCAATCCTTTCAATGCTTCTGGATACAAGCACGATAGTCCTGAGGTTTTAAAATGTTTAACTTCAATAGTTGCTGTTTAACATCCTCCCTAATTAAGAACAGAAGAGAAAGCGTTTGTTGCCACGCTGAGACACGAAATCATCATTCTGCTTCTTTCTGACCGCAGAACAAATAATTATTGGACAATTGCGAGGCAAAGCTTTCAGGGAGAGGTAATATCTTTATTAGAGTAACGGGTAGTTTTGATCACGCTGATAGCAAGACTAATAAAAGATTTTTATCACTTCCTCCAAAATTTGCTTTACCTGCATCTTTAACTATCGTGGCTCCAACAGCACCATTATGAGAAAAATTCTAGGTTTTTTTAGTATCAAGACTGATAATTTTATCATCCTTGTCTATGACTCTCCATGTACCAATGCTAAGGTTTCATCTGTTCCTCATACATTTAAGGAACGCCTTTGAAACACAGAGTTTTAGGCTGTTCAGCACTGTCTTTAGCCTCTTTTATCAGTTTTCTGAATTCTTTGTTAAATTTAAGAGGCTCACATTCCAGTTTACTATATGGGAATGTGCATGAACGTGTATACATGTATTTGGTTTCACATGTAATTGCTGCTCTTGCTGCTGATCTGCAGCAGGTTGTAGACTGTTTTTCCCTGATTGCTGAACTGCAGGGGCTTGAAATTTAATAAACCTTTCCTGAAGAGTTTTCTATTATCGTTTGTACTCTGGTGTTTCAATTTTTCTCATTATGATTTTTGTCTTTTGAGAATTATCCCTTTTTAGAGCAGAGAGGAAGCGAAGGAGAGAGATTGCTAGATATATCGGTCTTCCACTTAGGATCAGCAAATGCAATTGGGTTTGATCACCCACATTTCAGCAATGCTTTTTCCTTTCTTCTGAAGTAACCAAGTCGCCTTATCCAACAGAACAGCATCTAATGCAGAGTTTTCTTAATGATACGTAAAACTGTTTTTTTTCTTTTGTTCTTAGAAATCTGCCTACCATTTTAGAAACTCCAAGGTTATGGTGTGAGTGGAAGACTGTACTCCAAAATTTGACCTCCTCTGCTTATTCCCTCTGCTTACCTCACTTAGATTATAAGGGGATGCTCTTAGTGACCTACAAAGGACTTTCGCCTTCAGTCTTTCTCCTCCATTCAACCACCACCTCCCAGCCCTTCTGTATGTAGCCTGGTGACCAGCAGCATGTAAGAGCTCTTAGCCTTTTAGAAATAAATCTCTCTGGGGTACAAATGGCATCTTTGACGCAGAAAGCTCCTCCCAGCCTACCAGAGGCACCCAAATATACACACACCCCCCTGCCGCTCCATTTAATGTTCCTGCAGAGGCTATGGCCAGTATTTGGGCACTCCAGCTATCTTGGTCTTCCAACCAGCTCTCACTACTCCTGATGATATCCAATTTCTTTTCACAAATGGGAAAGTGTAATTCCTCTTGTTTAGTGCCCGAGCTTCTTGTGTTGGTAGAAAGGCTGTTACAGAGTTGCTGTTCTTTGAGTGCCTCGGTGCTTTGGTTCTTTACATTGCTGTAACCTTGAGTAAAAAGTAATATGACTAGAGCGAATGTGCAGTGTTAGTGTCTCTTCATTCACTCTCATTTGTGTGCAGGTTTAAAATCCTTCCGGTCGCTTTAGTCAGGTAACCCCCCCAGAAGATGGGCAGCTGTCTTAGACCCAAGGCAACTCACAGGCCTTCCAGCCCTCCTGCGGGGTGCGCTCCCCTGTCACCCCCTCCGGCGTGCTGTCACCCTCGGCTCTGCAGTGCCAACACACGCAGGCATAAAACGCTCCCTCTCTCACTTAAGACACACTTAAAAGTAATGGGGTGGAGAATGATGCCCAAAGCCCTTCTTAAATGTACTTCCTCCTGTATCTTCATGTCTCCAGTCTACATCCTACAATGCTTAAGCCCAGAGGTCCCCTCCTCCTCCCAAGCACGTTCACTGCAGAAAGCTCTTCTGTATGCCCATATAGCATAGTGACATATACCTATTACACCGGAATTATTAACCATGCTGGTTTTGCTGACTATCATTTGTGCAATTCACTGCTGTGGCACAGAAGAAGTGCCTCCAGCCCCGTTAATCACATCATTTCCCTAGGATATTAGGCATTACGACCGCCAGGATACAACCCGCTGCTCCTCTAATATCTTCTGGATATGGGCAAGCCACCTTATCACGATGCAAACTCGCAGCACCGACAGAGGCCTGAAAGACTAAATATTCATTCTCTAGTGTACGAAGCCACGTGGAGAGCTCTACCCTCCCCCAGGCACTGTTCCTCTGGGTCTGGCTGCGTTATAAATAAACTGCGGGCTGGCTACTTTGCTTTCACAGACTGGTGTTCCTCAGGCGGTTCTGCGCTGCCTTGGGATGAGCTGTAGAGATTAGCTCTGGGTGTGCAGCCCTCAGGAATGTATTGTTGTCAGCTTTTCTCACTTTTTTCTCCAAGGGAGAGGAAATTTGACAAGTGCATCTAGTCCCGATAACAAAGCCATTGTGGGAAATCAAGTGAGAGTGGTGCCAGTTGCTGTGTTGTGTCTCCCTCTGTTCCCTTGGCACTTACAAGTCTATTTAAATTCTTTTTTGTGTCCACAGACCAAGTGTGGGACACGTCATACTTGCAAATACCAGCCTGCTTGTCTTCACACGGTAAAACATGAGCAAGTCACTGCAGAATATTAGCTGGGCCAGAGAGCCTGGCTCTCTGACTGAGGGGAATGGCATCTTGCATGTTTTAGCAGAGCCACCTAGAAGAAGTATTTGCATTTTAAGGCAGCAGCGGGATAAAGCTTCCCCTGGCTCTCCACAGTAAACAAACATTATCTTCGGCAGGACAGATCTGCAGATAATCAGTTCCGTGTGAGTTCTTAGTACAGCACTGTGGCCCTGGACAAATGTAGTCATTAGGTGCATAATTAAAGAGTACTGATGGAAGTAGGGAGTTTAGATTTTCTCTGCACATGAGACTTACCCATCTGTGATGGAAATGCTGCAGCTGTCACTCAAAAAAACTGAAATCTTAGAAAAGATTCCAAGAAATTTCCTGAGAATGACTGGGGGATTTGAAAGCACATTTAAGAACAACGACTTCCAGCGGCTCAAGCTATTTATCCCACCAGGTTTGAGGGGTTACTTGGATAGGTCCTAAAAATTCCTACCTGGGAAAAAAAGAATTTGAGCAGATCTCAGTCCATTACCTAGCAGTCAAATGCATCAAAGATCAAACAGTTAGAACCTGAAGCTAGAAAAAAATGAGACTCAAAACCCAGTGCAGCTTTTAAACAGGGTTTGTACTTACTTAATCACTGGACCAATTTACCAAGGGTAAATTGGATTCTCCATCACAGGAAAGTGTTGCATTAAAAGGGGAGGGTTTGGTTTGGTTTCACTAATAATTCAGATGAGAATTAACTCGGGGCCGTCTCGTGGCCTTGATGGTTGCTTTTAGCCTTTCGGTCTGTTGCTTTTCCGTTCCCGACCTGCAGAAGAGGCGGAGAGCTGCCCTGCCTTCTGCCACTCAGCCCTCCTGCCACGGCCGGCCCTGCTCCCTCCGCGGGGAGGGAACCTCAGCAGGCACAGAAAGGGACCGCAGCCACAGCATCCCCTTCTCCTGCCACTGCAGGCAGGGCAGCCCCGCGGGATCGCCGCGTACAAGTCTATTCATGCCCTCCTTCCCTTTTATTTCTTTTCCTTCGACACACAGTGCTCAGCCACTTCTGCACTTACCTCCCTATGGGGTTCAGCTCCTTCTACACCTACCTCCCGCTGGCATATTTCTTCTTGAAGTGGATAATACAGACCTTTTGTCGCTCAGCATCTCTGCCTATGGCAACAGTCTCAAGCTTATGCCTTCAGTAAGAAAACCAGGCAACCTAACGAGGCAAACAGCAAAAGTGTCTCTTAATTCCCCTATGACTGTTCCTGGGGTAACCCTAAGTGGCAGGGACGGTCAGCCATCCTCCCTCTCCTGTTCGCCTCAGGGGGGCAGAAGCCCCTTTTTAGGGGCTGTTTACAGACAGACATGCTCAGGAAGGTCAAGGCAAACCTGCTGCAGGCAGGAGCCGATGCACGTAATTCAAAGCACATTCAGCCTGCAAGAAGATGCTAAGATGGCTTCAGGGTCGTAACGCATAGGCTCTGCAAGATTTAGCTGGCGTGACAGAGGACACTGACTTTTCCACCTGCCTGTCCTCCCTGCTTATTCCTATCACCCAAGCAAGAGCGCAGGAGATGGGGAAGGTCTAATTCCTAGTGCTACAGTTCATCGACTCGAGAGTTAATCCGAACTGCGAGCGATTGTGCAAGCAATTAGTAAGACAGAGTGATAACTGCAGCACTGCAGAGAGGCTGAAGGCAGGCCAAGTTATGACCCTGCTGGAAGAAGTCTCCAGCTAGAGGAAGGAACAGACTGCTAATCGGTTAAATCTTCCCAACGTGAATCACCTGAGTTTGTGCAGCAGAGTCTTTAATTCACTATAATTTAATTCTCCAAGGCATAAACTACAGAGATGTACAGCCACTTAAAACTCCTGAGGGAGAGCATCCAGGCATGCTACGAATTTTCCTGTGTCCTCACACCTTCAGTTCAATTTCTACCTCTCATGCAGACATGGACCAAGAGCCATATAACTGCTTTTCAGGCTCAGCCTCACGCGAACTCCCAAGGAGAGGCCTGACCGCACTGTGTCTCGATGCTTTGAACAGAAACGGGGTTTTTGAAAAGCTGTATCCGTGACTCCTGCCCTGCTCCACTGATTACATCTTTTAGCAGTCCTGCTGTGAGAGGGGCATTTTCCACTAAACACTGTTTTTGTGATTAGGTGTGAGGCGCTTACTGGTCTCGTTTGGACTTGATATTGTCTTCTGCAGAGATTTTTTTATTTGGGGTAGGTATATAGCAGAGTTCCAGCTGACATTAAAAACTCCAGCTCCTTGCATCTGAGAAGTGTATAAACTTTGAATGCGTAAGGTCTGAAAAACTGTGTCCTTAATGAGGCATGGGTCATAAGCCCTTCTGCTATTTCTTCATATCACTAAAAACTACTGTGAAGATTAAGGCAGCAAGGTTCAGAAATGTATTTTAATCATTACGGATAGTTCATGTAAGAATTGTTATTTTAGGTGCATGCTGCTGAATACATCCCTGAAACCTAGCTGGGTTTTAAGAATAGCATGTCTTTTGATTTGTCTTTTATACAAAGCCAATTAATATTTGTATTTTTATAGAAAGCCAAAACTGGGCTTTAAGATCAATGAAATTTTTTATATTTAAAACTATAACTGCTAAAATTATCCTTACCTTGTCCTAGAATGTTGCTTCTTTTAAACTATAAGGATGGTGCTTCCCTATACACTCACTTATAGAGAGAGATGGCAAGGAAACGTTTAACTCGAGTAGAATTTCATCAAGATTATGAAGGTTACTACGCTTTTGTATTTACTTCAGAGATTTGGGTTGGGTATTGGGCTGTTTAATTTTAAGAAAATAATTTTTTCTCGTGCATCACCAGTATACCACTCTGAGTTTGTAGAAATTACCACAGCTCAAAAGTGGCCGATCTGTACCAGTCAGGAACTTACACTCATATATGTAAATCACCTCCTGCATTAATGCAATGAGCAATTCTGTCTGTTCTTATTTGGTCCTTTATAGAAGAGGAAATGTTGAAAGTGAGCCAGGAATATCACATTAGAAATGTCAGATGCAATTGGAAGACAATCAGCAGGCCAGGTTAATCAACTATTTCCAAATTCCCTCAGCTGACACCTTTTCCGCAAAAATTTAGTGGTGCCCTCCTAGAAGAGGAAAAACAATTATTTGGCCCATAATCCCCAGAACAGCTGATGAGCCTAGATGCTCCAGCACTTTGTGGTAGCTTCGTCGGCCCATCAGCTTCCACCTCGTCCACGGCAAACCTGCCACACAGCTGCGCGAGCCGCTGCGAGAGAGCTAGCGAGAGGGTCTGTACCACACCAGCCCTTCTGCAGCGTCCACCTCTGTCCGCGCTCTTGCCACTTGCCTCTCTATAGCTGAGGACCCCCTACCTCACATTTTCCGGTGGGTGGGAGCACGGGCGCAGCAGTTACGAAGCACAAGCTTAGGCAGCGTAGGCGCTCGCCCTGCCTCGCCTTGCATTTACCTAGTCCTGCTGTTAGTAAGCCTTCGTAGCTCGAGAAACAAACATCTTTGGAAACAAAGACTGAGACCTTGCCCTGATTTCGCTCCCGCTCCCTGCTGACAGATACTGTGAACAAGCTCTTACAACTTGTCTCACTTTTCTGATTAAAAGCATTATCTTTATGTGAGGCTAGAATTTAAGGCATCAGATTGGACTCCAGCCGTAGCTAAGTGACAGTGTTTGCTAGATAAGTATCCTGAAAGCTTTGCAGAGGGTTTGCTCTTCTGAAACAAACTGTAACGATACCATAAATAAAGAGTGGCACACAGGAGGGCTCAAATTGGATTTCAGCCTTAGTCAAGTGATAAAAGGGCAGCACCTTTTAACTAGGATACGAAAAACCTTTCTGTAAGGGGTCCTCCGGAAATGAAATCCAATAAACACACACAATTAAAAGAGAGAGAGAAAAGCAAAGAGCCGTGCAACGACAGTCAGTTTTCCCAGTAAAGAGGAGACAATAAGAGAATATGCAAAGTACCCAGACATAAGAAAACACATCCGAGCACATCGATCACTTTAAACCATAATCCTCAAGGAAACACTAGTCTTTTTCTTACCTCTAAAAATAGAACTGGATCTTTAACCATGTCAGAGGAGTAGATAATAACCATCAGGAACCCACAGAGACTTGACTACCAGCATGAATGTTTTCCTCTGTATGAGAAACAGCACAATTTTAGCTTTCCAAACATAAATGGGAAATGGCATAGGGGAAATCATAGTCTGCTGAGGGGAATATTTTTTTCTGGGCGGGATAATAATGTTTTTTTCAGCCTGTGTCACACACATAATTGGTTCTGTCTTCTCATTAACGAATTCCTATCTCTGGCTTTACACTGAACTAGACCTCATGAACAAAGGTGATCTAACAAAAAAAATAGTATACTTTACATTAGTAAAATCATCCATTTGAACGGATGCGCGGGAGAGAAGAAGCAGACCTGTGGCAGAAAGAGCTCCTCTCCCATATATCCACACAAACGAATGATTTTACTAATGTAAAGAGAGGTCTACCACTGTTAAGCCTTGTCAATGAGATCAGAGACAGGGCCCTGCTGTCTGCTCCTTAAAGCATATTATTTTTTGTTAGATCACCTTTGTTCATAACACGGCCATTGAAAATTTAATGTCCTTACATATATCACTGTCAGACTTTATTGCACATTCATGAAGGAAAGTAATTTCATCAAGTGATAGACTATGAAGGATACTAAATACAGATTTATTGAAAATTCCTGTTGAAGGTAAGTGAATCCTTTCTGCCAGCTGGAATAGAGAGCTAGAGTCAAGCTATTTTCTTACCTGTCTATCATTCTCAGCGTAGAGAAAATGATGACTGCTGAGTTCTAAAATCAGATTATCACTGCAGTGCCTGTAAGCTTATTTTTCAGTACCCAGCATTTGTCTTACCTCTGGAAGGAAAGCAGTTTTAGTCTCTAGACTAAACATTTGGCCAGAATCCACTGATTAAAACAAATATAATAGGAAAAAAAAGAAAAAAATCCCCTTTGCAATGAAGTCCAGTTCCTACATCTTCTATTCAGCACGTAGTTCCCAAGCCCAAACTCAGGTGCTGGTCTATAGTGGGGGGATCAAGGTGCCTGCCGCTGGCTGTGTGGTTGTCTCTTTTGTAGATAGTTCAACATTCACTGAAGGTTGCTTCAGGCAGCATTTAAAATGCAGCCAGGACAGGCTTTAGTAGATTAGAATCAAAATTTGGTAGATTTAATATTTTCCTTCTAATTTACGACTGGTTTCCTTGAAAATAATACCCAGCATATCTAATGTCCTAATTTTTCTGCTGCTGCTTTCTCCTTACGTGCACTGGTTTGTCAGCTGATGCCATAGGGCCTCACACCTTTGCATCCACGACCTGCAGGTTTGCTGTCCGTGGGCAGCTCCGGTAACGAGACGCGGTTACATATGCTGCGCTGTAACCAGTGACACGGCTGTGATGCCCGGGGCTGGGAGAAGACGACATGAATAAAGAAGCCAGGTGTTTCATCGTGCTCCGACAAGAGTTAAGTAACCCAGAAAGCGCAGCACAGCATGCATCTGCCTCTCCGTCCCATCAGCGAGCTGAAGGCGGTGGCGTTGTCGCCTGCCCGGTGCTGCTAGGGCTAGAGCTGATCAGCCCTGAGCAGAGCAACGCGGCACATCCGAGCCTGGGACGAGGGCTGCTGATGGGGAAAGTCTGTCTTGCAAGTGATCAGCAACCACAAGCAGAGGGAGACTGAGTTTAGACGTTTGGAATCAGGTTAGAGGATTGTGCTGTTCATGTTGCTTTTTCCTTTTCTGCTGTTTCTTTGTGGGCGGGCAGAATTGTCCTTCTAGTCTGAAAAGGGCTGCAGGACTCAGCCATCCACATGAAACTTTGCCTGCACGTTTGTGGCTGAAAAATGCGTGTGCAAATCCCCAGGAGGTCAGAATTTGACACGTCTTGCCACTGAGGAAGAAGTGACGTGATTCACCGAAAGCTTGAGACCCCCTCCAACGGAGAGGGTGCCCTTGTCTGAGCGGTCTTGACGGCACAGCTCTATCGCCCGCTCGCAGGCACCCCCGAGGCTGGCCTTGCTAGGGCCGACCAAAGGGGCGTCCAGCTCATTACCTCTGACAGTGGCCAAGAGCAGGTGCTTACAGGAGAAGAGAGAAACGGAGAGAAGCGGACAGCACTGCTTCGCAGTCTCCAGGGATGTCCTGAGGAGAGCCTTCTGAGCCGGCTTCCTCCCGGTCGCTCTGCCTGCCCATCTCCATCCCACCAGAGTAGCTGGTTGACTGACCAGCAAGCAAAGGAGGATCCTATGCTGCTTTGTATGCCCCTGTTTCTTCTAACCTGTTTCCTGGAGACCCTCATGCAGAGGGAGATGGTGGCTGATGTCCGTTACTGGCCTGTGGACAAAAAGGAGAAGGTGGAGAATCACAAGGGAACAGACGTGTGGCGGAAAGACGCAGGTGACCTGGAAGTGAGCTGCAGGGCGCAAAGGTAGTGAAATGGTACGTGTGACAACCAAAGAAGGACTGTAAATCAAGAAGAAGGAGAAGAGCAAAGAAGATAATGAAGAAATAGGAATGAGGCATGAGGGGAGAAGGAGGCAAAGAGAAGAAATATGGTATGGATGCAGAAGAACAGGGTAAAATAACAAAAACTTGAGCCACAGGTGGAGAGAGAAGGCAGTGAAAGCGGAAGAACTGGGAACAGCTCTATCTTAACTGGCAGAACTGCTGTCCTTATACCGTCTGATATAGTGATACTCCCAAGCAATTCCACTCAGTGCCCACTCATTGGGTGCTGGCTTTCATTTCAGTGGTTTCTCATGAGTGTAACAAGCACACAAAATAATGGGGAGCAGCAGGCATCCAGCCTTTTCCCATGCTCATGCACATCCAGCCCTGAAAGTTGGGCTCTGCCCTGAAACACAGCCCACAGTTACCAATTTCCTCCCGCCAAGCTCGGAGGCAGCCGAAGGTGCTTCTCTTCCTCATTGCTTACTCCGGAGCTGAGTGCTCCAGCCAGCTGTAGAAGAAAGAGTTCCTCACTGTCAGCAATATCACACCCACAGACTTTCGGTCTGGAAGTTGCATTCAATCATCTGCCCTTTCGTTGATAATTACTCAGATCGAGGTCATGAAACTGAGATTACAAACTGATACGCGTAAATAGGGAATTCATTTTAGAGCATTTTGAGTTTGCTCAGAAATATGATTCTTTGTCTCCCCTATCTTGCACCTGAGTTACGGACGGCCCTTGCACAGTAATAGGTTTGCTAAAGAAACTTGCTACTTTTGATATGCAGAGAAGGAGGTTTTGGCCTGCTGGTTTGGGTTTTATTGATGACGTTCATTCTTAGGTCCACTGTCCCATAGCTCTTATTATCTGCTATTATCTAGTCTGAAAAAAAGCTATAAAGTAGGGCTTATTTTGCTTAACTTCTAAGAGGTAAAATAATTAACTTTTTTATTTCATTCCATTTTCATCAACAGTCAGGAATATTGTCTGAGCGCATCTACCTCAGATTTTCTCATTTGAGTTAACTGGCTTAATCTGAACCAACTTAACACATTGGGAGAGGCCTGGGCATGGTCTCTAAATATTCTTTCCAGGCCAGTAAAGCTGGTGGTTTATCCTAAGGCTCTGCCTTGGGCAACAGATGTTCCCACCCAACCACCCCACCTGAAGAACAAACTCCACTGCCATTGGCTCCGGATACCCTTTGGTGGGTCAGTGTGACCTGCCCATTTCACTTCACTCACTCCACTCCACTGATTTTAGCTTTATCACAAGCCGTTGTCTTTCCGTGGGGATGGTAAATCCATCCCAAGGTCAGCACCTTCATTTGAACCACCGCCACGACAGCAAGAGGATCTCCAGAAGCTCACAAGTCCCGACACAGCTCACCGACTAAGCCTAACTGGTACCACTACAGCAATACACCAGTTACAAGAGAGAGGCGAGATGCATTAACCGAGTTAAGGGGGACACCCTCTTCTGTTTAAAAGTCAGTATTCAGAGTGCTCAGGTGTTAACTTAGTTTACCTGGGGGCTATACAAGGAAGGGTTTGAGCTCCATTTGGAGACATTAGAGCACAGCTGAAAGCAGTGAGAGGCTGACAGACCACCACACTGTCCTGCTAATACTGATCCCAGTCTCAAACAGGTTGTGATAATGTCCAAAGATGTCTGGTTGCTCAGTGGTATAGAGCCATCCTTTAATCACAGCGCTCCTGAGTAAGCCAAAGAATAATATTTAAGCGTGCAAGACCAGATAGATACAGGCATAGATGCAGATGGTTTAGATATCGTAGCTTTCATAGGTAGATTAGGATAAGAATAAATACCAGTTTAACATACAGTAACACAGCAGTCAGTGTAGCATTAGACAGGCTAATTGGAGTTTGGATGCCCAGGAAATGCTAGAAAATCCAAACACAGATGAGCTGTGGGGTTTAGGCCAGCAAAGGAGAAAAAGACTGACTGTCTTTTGGACAGTAGCCAACAGAAATCTTTTTTGCCTTATTTAGAACTATTTAAAGTGGTAAGATTGTACCTGATTATTTTAAGAATAAGATACCTTCACAGTAGTAATCAGGAAACTTAAGGCAGGGCCAGGGAACCGCATTCGCCTGCCCTTGGGCCACTATTTATCCAGAGGTTTCGATGTGAAGACGCCCGGATTCTTCTCAAGGCGTAATTGCTGTGTTTGTTAAGGTTTCCACCTTACCAGGTGAATATCAGTGTTCTTCAGGATAACCTTCCCTATGGATTTTAAGTGTCTGCTCCCACATCCCTTTACATCTATTTTCCTTCTCATTAGAAGTCGCTCGCTGCAGATGCTCCTCGTCACAGCAGCGCGGGAGGGTGCCGTGTCGTGCGGTACCGCACCACCCATTCCTTACCCCGTGCGCTGCACGATGAGGTGGTCAGGCACCATCCTTTCCATCTGTTACCGTGACAGCCCAGTCGTCTTGGGGAGGCTTCCCTGAACTTTTGCACTTCCCACACAATGGGATCAAATAACAATTCCTTCAGTTAATGGCATCTACGATACACCCGGAGACAGCGCCATTTCCAACAGCTTCCAGTGAAGAGTTAAGCTCCGCACAGAGATAAAGACAGAACCTAATGCTCACAGACCAAAAAAAAATTGCATAGTGCATGTGCAGGCCAAGTCGCCGAAAGGCTGTCTAGCCTGCCAGATTTCGCATCCACTGGGTAGCCTGGGGGAACGTGCAGTAGCCACCAAATCTGACCTACACCCAGTCAGTGTCAGCTCGGATCGGAGGGCTGGCAGGAGCTGGAAAAGGAAAAACGAATGTTGCTGCCGCCTGACTCTGTCAAAAGGGGTTTTATTAGAGAATT
This sequence comes from Sagittarius serpentarius, assembly GCA_034782735.1. NCBI lineage: Eukaryota > Metazoa > Chordata > Aves > Accipitriformes > Sagittariidae > Sagittarius > Sagittarius serpentarius. Next base: position 17,372,288 of record JAVKLA010000054.1, on the reverse strand, counting down.
TTTGTCCTGGGGAGATGTGATCTGAGAAGAACAGAAGATGCTTAGAATTATTTTCAAAGAGAAAGTGACAGACACATGCAAATGTTTGCAGGGGGGGGTGTGGGATGGGTACAGGGAGGAAATGGGATATGTGAGAGGTAGAAAAGATGAGAGGACTCACATAAAGGACAGAGGTGCAGATAAGGGTAATAAGAGGTTAAAAATAATAGGTGAGTGTAGGTGGCCAAGCAAGGTAGGAAGAATAACGGCATAGCAACTTTCATGCTCTGTTTTCCTCTAACAGCTGAGCTAAAGGATGGGGTTTTCTTGCCTGATCTGGGACCTCAGTGTCCTTGAATCCCAGGAGGTTTCTGTTCCCTTTTGTGAGCCGGACTTGGAAAAGCACAGCCGCCTGCTGTTGCCTTGTCCTGCGTCCTATACGTGTGCTGGGTGTGGTCTGTCCCCACCCTTGGAAGGTCCCCGAGCCCCATCCTTGTAGCCCCACAGGCTCAGATCTGGAAAAGCCTTTCCCATGCGTGCAGGAGCCGAGTTGCACTCTGAAGTCTCCACCAACCCCAGCAGCCTGAAATGAGGCATATGTTAGAGACACGTGAATGTCACAGCTGTCACAGCCCCAGGCAGTGGTTAGAGGGAGAGGAGGAGGCTGTGAGAGAGACTCAGAGACCCTCTGAGATGGGGGGTGGGGGTGGGGTGGGGGTGTCCCTCCTGCTTGCAGCAGTTGCATCAGGTGACATGGGCTCTTGTTGCTCAGCTCACTGCATCACGTGGAGTCAAACGCGACACACCACGTACCTCCAAAAAAACCCTTTCTGTTTAAAGGCCGGATACTGTACAACACAAGGGACAACACCGGAGATGCTGAAAGCAGAAGTGCCCAGCGTACAGCCCCTACCCACACTCCTCCAGGGAAGAATACGTCCTAATTTCTCCCTACACACATGATCAACCGAACCACCTTTCTCATTAGAGCCGTAACCACCCAGCACCCCCTCTAGCTATTGCACATCCCTGTTAGGAAGGCCAAGGGAGCGCTGCTCTCGGCGCCAGCTGAACTCCTTGAGCCAGGGATGAGCCGGTGCTCGGGGTCAGGGCAGGGGGTACAGGAAGGGGCTGCAAGAGGCAGGGGTGGGGGGAGCTGCATCAAGTACCCATAGGGTTACCATTACCTCCTTACGATAAAATAGGCAGGACTTTCCAACGCTGCACTGGAGAAACTGGTCTGTGGGGGACTGTGGCACCCGTTTCACTACCAGTAGAGGATAAACAGAAGAGGGTGGAAAACACTGGGAAATTACATGGATCTCTCATCCATGCCATAATGTGAACAGAAAATATGGATGGCAATTACAGCTCCCTGTATAATCCTAACTCTTACAAATAACGCTTTCATTGCCACCAGAGAGAAGGAGGGATTGAATTGCAAAGTGAAGAGCTAAAGTTGGTTGATGGAACTTTCCAATTCAGGAAAAGCTGCGTCTTGAAAATCAGAAATTGGTAAATGAATGTAAATCCGCATAAAACCTTAATTCCACTCTGTCTGAATGATGCCTCTGCATACTCTCATAACTTTACTGCGACTCTGCTTTGAACGGAGCTGATCAGGAGCCAACAGCTCCGGTCCTGTAGGCTACTGCTTAACTTTCTGCACAGACAAGAGCAGCACAGCTGCTAAACTGTATAGCCCTCCGCCCCTCTTACAGCCCTGCAGCCTTTTGCACGCAAGGCCACGTGCTGCTGCACTTTTCCCCACTGTAATTATGCCGGCAGCCTGGGATCACCGCCCACCGAGCTGCTGGCCGTCCCTCGGCCAGAAAAGCTCTGTGGCCTTCTACTGACACAACCCATCTGGTGCAGTGGTGAAATCAGAAGAGGCACACCGCTTCTCCCCAGGGACACGCCAACATCTTTATTCGCACAGGGGGTCAGGCAGAGGGCTGTGGCTTTCCTGGATCATTTCAAACGGGGCTGCTCCAAACTACCTGCTCGCTGCGCAATGCAACTCCCTCTGATGCGGCGAATGCAGCTGGTGTGCTTGCCCCTGCCAGGTTCAGGGAGGCCAGCTCACATTTGCATGTCTACGTGCCTTAACGCTTTGCTACTGTGCTACTGGGCTTACAGAAATGCGGTATTTGCAGGCACGGACCTTCTGGGAGGACCCCGACACTGGGCCGTGTCAGTGAAGTGCCTTATTGTTTGATCTAATTTGGAACCTGCTGTAAAAGGGCGTAGTGAGAAGTTTTATTCACGCTTTAAGCTTTGTGAGTCTGTGTAGGGCCTAATATATGGGGGGGGGGAAGAGCAGAGAAGGGAAGCACAAGATAAATTACAATGAGGTCGAAATGCGGTTAGGTATTTCATACACAAAGGAGGCAGTTGTGCCAAGCTAACTTTCTGGGCACGGTCTTTTCCTGACACAGCACATGCAGTTCTGGTCACCTGGGGAGATGGTTGAGATTTATATTTCCAAATTAAATTAGGAAGAAGAGTTTCAGTGTAATTTACATTTGTATCGCAGAAGAAAGGACTGGAGGCGCGTTTGAAAGCCGTACGAACCCGGGCTGAGAATCGCTGCTCTTGCAAAGCGCTGGGGGTGTAATGCACCAGGAGCGGCCGCTCAGAGAGAGGGTGTCGATGTGCTGCCACAAGGCAAGCAAGGGATTTGGTCACTCAATGTCCCGCTGTCCCAAGCGTCATCCATGCTGGAGGATGGCAGCGGCGGTCGTTTTTACATTAGAAGCACGTCACCAGTTTCCTGAGGGTATGGAGGGGACTCAAAGCCAAATACCTCCATCCTGAGCTTTTGTGAATAAAGACTCCTCTTTCCCTGTAAAACCTTTAAAAAGTATTTCTATGCCCAGGATCGCTCCTTTCTCTCTTCAGATGCACTGTGTCATGTTTTCTGTTGTGACACACAACGCTGGGTACTGTCTGTCAGGCCATGTTAAGCTAAAGGAGTGGCCTGCAGCAGAGACTCAGTGCGATTCCCAATAAATTGTCAGCAGAGTGGAAAGCAATAGTTGCCCATAATTTGAATTTCATGCCAGCTCGTCATGGAAACGTGTGACAGCTTGATGTGCCCGAGAGCTTGCTCAAATAGATGCCTGCATCCTTAGAAAGTCTGTCCACTGGTCTGTGTTGCCCACCGGTCTGTGTTGCCCACCTGGCTTGCTGGACACTCGTCGCGTGGCATAACGCTGCTCCACCAGCGTCACGAATGCTTAAACGAAAGCTTCGTCAGTAGTTGAGAGGGCCCAGGTCCTAATTGTAACAGCTGCGTGGAAATGAAAAGCTGGAAACGACTGAAATTGCGTTTTCACTTGGCAACAGAAAAAACAAATCTAGACACTTTTGTCCTGGCTCAGACGAGGCGAACACGTGCCATCCTTCTGGGCTGCTACTCTATTTTAGGCTCTCGTGCTGCCCAGGAGAGCTTCCCCTGACCTCTCCGTGAGGCAAACACTTCTGCAGCATCTCCTCAAGGCCTGCAGGAGCTCTGCCCAGCCCCAGCGATACTGAAATTCCGCTGTTCACACAGGAAAAGAAAAACGAAGGCAATAATAAAAAACTACATCATTTGATGGAAGAAAATGCCAAGGTGCTCTCAGCCATTGCCAGGAGCAGCGGTCTCTATACCCAGTGGTCTGTTATCAAGGGGTTTCTCGTGGGTGACGTAGCCTGGGAGAGTTTTTAAAAGGGATCTGAAGGAAGATAATAAGGGGTTTGGTGAATTTTTAGAGGGAGTTTATTGAAGCACGAAAGGCAGCATGGGAAAAGATAGGGAAGTGTTTGCAGTGTTAATAAGGCAAAGGTATCGGAGGCTGCCGCCTTGGGCAGGAGAGAAGCAGGAGCAACATCTTAATGAGAGGTAAGACATAAGGGTAAGATATGTCATGCACAAAAGGGAGGACGAATAACAAGTATATTTACTGCTTGACAGAAAGGGAGAGCTGTGGAGAAGTACAAGATGAGACACGTAGTCAAAGGGATTGGTTAGGAAAGCTCTCTCTGCAACAGCATTCAGGACTGATACCTGCAAGTCATAAATAAAGGGTAATGCTTGCCCATCTCACATATTTTGCATGGATGTGAATGAAACTGAGGAGCTTTCACTTGGAAAAAAACCCTCATGAATTCTATCCTGCTCACAGCATTTCACAGGACAGCTAGAAAACCTCCAGGACACTCTGGTTTGCTCTCCAGACCTTTAGAGCAGTATCTGTTGAAGCTTTTAATTCTAGCATTAGCAAATTCTACAGGTTTCCCGCGGGAGCATTTGCTACAAAGAGGTACTAATGGCTCGTTCCAGCCAACATTTGCAGCGTTAGGGTGTCCACTCCAGCCTGAACTCCTCCTTTGGCCACCAGTTGATCAGCTATTTCAGGGAGAAAGCAAATCTCCAAAACACCAAGAACCTGTGCTCGAAACACTCACAGACTCCTCAAGCTTTGTACGAACACCACCATAAATTTAATTCACAAGCCAAGGTAAATAATGAGGAACTACCTAACCTCAGCTGGCACCTTTCCTGAAGATTTATTTATGGAAAAATCCAGCAGCTTCACGAACAGATCTGAGGCTGGGCTTCCAGGCACAAACACAGCACTGCTGTTATGGCTGTGATGATTGCTTCTACTACTAATTGTTCATGAAAAATGAGACATCATATGCATCTAAAGGTGAGAGTGCCTCTGAAATAAACAGCAATCTCCAATCTCTGCTGCTGATACAAGGCAGAAAGTACGTTCCAGCTCTTTACTTATGATAATAAGCAGAGGGCAAGTGGCACCTCCACATTTTGCCAGGGAATACAGAAGGTGGTTTTCTCTCACATTGCCAACAAACAGGTTGAATCTGTTTATAATGCGTGGTAGAAGGCAGGTGGTATCTGCTCGGGGTGCCAAGGAACAGGTAAGTGGCATCTGCTCATCATGCCACCAAACTGTGAGTCAACTAACATTAGGGTTGAAATTTAAAATGCTTTAAAACTATGAAATCAGAAGTTAATTGTAAAAAAAAAAATATACATTTTTATCCCAAATCGTTTCTCTCTAACAGTTTGGAGACCATCTCTGACTCTCTTCAACTTATGGCAGGTAACTGTCTAAACCAAACTCCCTTAGGGTCACCTCCTGCAAAGTTTTGTTCACACAATTGTACTGATGCACTCAAGAAATTGAACAATGGAGCAGTATCTGTGGAAGCAAAATACTGCAGCACTAACACAGACAGCACTGAAGGAAGAAAAGTCAGCACGGTCCGGTCCCTCTCTGCAGCCCTCTTTTATTCCTAGTTCTAACATATGAAAACGTCAAATGCTAATTGCATCTCGTGCTTTTCCCCCTCTGTAGCAAAAGGCGGTGGTCCATAAAGAGGGAACTCCGTGCTTTCCTAGCCACATGCCCTCGCATTAAGTGGCTTTCTGGCAAGCTCATACCCTTGGGCAGAACCTGGTTTTCCCGCTTACCCTTCTCCAAGAGCAGAAACAGTCTGAGAAAACTTTAGGCAAAATTATACTGAGTAACAATTTTTTTAATTTTTTTTAAACAAAACTGACTATTTCACTTTGTAGCCAAAGCTGCAGGTCTAGGTGATTTCATTCCTTTCTAGCTGGACCAGTTCCCTTCACCAGCTCCCCAGGCTGTTTTCAAGAGGATGGATACACTTATTCAGCCTGTCTCCTGGAAAATGGTAGCTGTTGTGAACACTTTGCAATGCCCACCAGATCTTCTCTTCAAGTGTTTCATCGGCTCTGGCCAGGGCTCACCCAAGTACCTCCCAGGGCTCGTTTAGGAAGGGGCTCCTTGTCCCAGTCCCAGTCCCATTACCAACTGGCTTATAATAGGAGAAGACATTTCCGCAGGCAGGGTGTTTAAATACAGACCAAAAAGGAGTTGCACAAACAGCACGGCTCTTCACAGAGCAATGGCTCCTTTGGCGGGGGCAGGAGGCTTCAGCCGACGCTGACAGATACTGCTGGAGGAATGAAGATTAGGCCCAGTCATAAACCCATTGCTCTTAACAGCTCACCCAGACTCAGTGCTGAGACCCTGTAGGAGCCCACCCAATTTCTGAGCCCCTAGAACAACCACCCAGGAGAAACACTTATTACAGTGAAAATAAACTCCCATGGACTCCCTCGTTACTACTTCATCAATGTGATCAAAAACTAGAAGCAGTCTCCTGATATGAGGGCTGCACAAACCCTCAACCTTTTAATTAAATGTTTTAAGTGTTAGCAGGAGTTGCAGCTATTGCAGGACATGGTTAAAGCCCTGACTTGTAATATTAGCTTAGGTCACCATCTTTTCAGGTCTATATGTACAGGAAAAAAGGATAGACTGCTTAAATCTGAAAAAAACTAAAAATAAGTTCATTTAACCTAAACCTTCAGGTTCTGAGATAGCTTCCTGCCTGACCTGTTCTCACACCTCTGCCTCAAGCCAAACCAAATCTACATTTAATAAGGAAAGACATGTTAAATTACACAGGTTCAGTCCACTATGAGGTAGACATTAAATTTAAGGCTGAATATAGCTGACAAAATCAAGCAGAAGTAACATTAGCACATCCTTTTCATGAACCATCAGTATGCACAAGCTACGGTAGTCTGTGATTTACAGTGTAGCTGAACATTACCTGTATTTGACAAACATCCATTCAAGTCCATCAGCTCGAATGAATTTCAGTGCCTTAAGAGGAACAACTCCATTTATTGTTCTTTTAATCTCTGAATATACATGTTCTCGTAAAGTGAACTGCACCAAGTGTTCTTGAATATGCTGCTTCCTCATGATTGTATAGCAATAATTATTGCTATGGAGTGGAAGCATTTCTGAAAGATGCTTTGATGTTCTAAGGTGCCGATTACAATTATGTGTTCCCAGCAGTTTAGCTAGAAAATGGGTACTTCAGCCTGCCGTCGTCTGCCTTTGCCCCCTGCTCCCAGCCCCAATTCTCTAAACATGCACAGACACACTCGAATAAGCAGGAAACAAATCTTATTATGCTCGCAGGAGGTCTAGGGGGTTCTGATTTTTTAGAGCTCTAAGATGCTATTTAGGGACTGAAGTGGTATGTGAAAAGAATTGCAAGTTGGAGTAGTAGTAAAAACTCCCAAAGGCATTTAAAGTCCCTTTTACGAGATAGGCTCTTTGAGCGAGGGCGGCATATTGTGTCCCTCTTCAAGGTTTGCTTGTTTGTTTTACTGCAAGGTGTGCTGCACCTTTCAGCGGAGCGGAGCGGAGCCTGAGCTCTTCCCGGAGCTGTCCAGAGCCGTCGTCATCTCCCTTCTGCGGGGCTGCCGGTAGCATTGCCAGGATCACAGGGTACAAGAAAGTCCTTGGCCTCCCTGACCCGTTCATACAATATTCTTCTTGCTTTCTGCCTTTTTCAGGGGTGAGCGGAGAGAATAGGGTTCCAGAGGCCGTGTCACGGTTTAAGCTCTGCGGCAGAAATCATGGCATGAGTCAAGCTCTCCTACCATTCCCAGAATTACATCCCTGCTTGTAATGAAAGGGCCAATAATATGCTTCCACATCTCCCATATACCGAAAAAACAACCTCGAGGAATCCAAAGCTAAACAGAAATAAAATGCAGGCTTTGTGCACCCAGTGAATTATTTATAAAAAAAAAACATTCTTTGACAGTTGCTGCTGCATTCAGCTTGAAATTCAGATAACCCAAGAATTTTTAAGCACACTCATTTATATTCTTAACAGCTATTCATTGCAGCCATGTTGATTTCCCATGATGTTTAATGTTGGCTGCAACAAAGTTTTGTCTGCGCAGATTTGTGCAAAAGGATTGTTCTTCGTGCAAGCATCCATTTATCCCCACAAGAAAAAAAAATCAGCCTGCAAACAAGGGTATATGTGTTTAATTATTTAGCAAATGCTATCTCCCAGCTTCCCATTTAAGAATCTTAAATTACCCCACCAGAAGCCAGAAACAACGCCGTTTAAGGCAGCTATTCTGTTACACAAAGGTAACAGGAAACAGTGAGGCTGAACTGTCTGAAATCAACACAAAATCTACAGACGGTTAAATCAGACTGGCAAATATGTATAACTGAAGAACACATTCACAGAAAACCCCTCTCTTTTCAGCAGTGTCAGGGCTGCAAAAATCCGGGGCTGCTAATGCCATAAAATTTGTTCCAACAGTATGGGCACCACACACTTTTCAGCAAACGCTGATGACAGAACAGGGTTGTCACCCAGACATTTCTCCACCTATCGCTACCAAAGGTACCATGTCTCATGTTTTCACATGCACATCCCCTGGCACTGACTGTGGCTTGAAGTGCGCACGGAGCCGCATGACAAGCCCATCTGGAGCAGAAGACAGTTATTTACCCACCATACAGGTGGGCTGGAACAACATGAGAAGAACCACGTCTCCGCTCCCGCCTCCATGAGCTGCCAGCTGGGTACACCTCCAGACTGTGCCTGCACTCGTCACGCTGCGGGGGGGCCAGTTGTTTTAACAGTCTGTACTACATCTGTACTGTAACATGGGTATGACAGGATGAACCCACTACGTCGCGTCCTGCAGAAGATGGATCTTGCTGCCCCAAGGCTGAAACTCAGTGGGATTTTCTTGGTGACGGGCTAGCCCTCAAATGCACCCCAGATTGAACCACCTGGCAGAGCTGATCCTCATTAGTATTCCTCCCCTTTCCTTAATCTAATCAATCTTTCTGGATTGTCACTTGCTAAATAAGATTAAAATCCTCCATAGTGAATCCAGATTAATGCTGTGTAACTGTGTGTAAGTGCCCAGTTATTACCTTTGTGGTAGTAACCACCTCTAACGCCGGAAAAGGAAAGAGAGGAATTAGGTGCAGAACACTTTTATAGTCACAGGCAAAAGGGTGACAGTCTTGGGGTCTCAAAAACTGAGTTTGGACATTTATTGTTTCTGTTTTAGCAATAAAAAATAGCCTTTTGTTAGAAATACTGGTTGGTTGTCATCCCAGTGTCTATCTCCCCTCCCCTTTTAACTCACCAGATAATGATGTGTCTTTTTAGAAGCTGTCCCTGTTCACAAGTTCGATCCAAATTCTTGATGGTAACTATAAAAACTAAATGTTTCTTGGGAGATTATCCATGCCTTCCCAGAAGGCAGCTCACGAACCACTTAACTAATTTCTTTCTTGCTAATAGAAACATCCATTCCTTCCACTGGTTAGGATGAAAGCTTAGCAAAAGTCCATTCTTGGGGGGGGGCGGGGGGGAAGTGCTTACCTCTTGAATAGATGATATCTGAGACAGAGGTTCTCATAATATCTTCAGAGGCACCAGTCGGTTTCCTAAGGCACCTTAATCCCTCATCCACCTTATTCCTTTGGAGAAGGGATGGTTACAGAATTTTGTGGGGTTTTTTAATCCCCTTAGCAAGCAGTCTTGCCACCCTGTGCAAAATACTGCTGTCGAGGTAGTTTCCCCACCTTGTTCTAAGCTGAGAAAATGACCTCCTTGCATAGGAGGCAGAGGTATTGTTAGCCGATGTCTGAGACCCATCAGCCGTGATAAAACTGATCTATTCCTCTGGTTCGACCCAGGATGCCGGAGCACTCCTTAGACATTTCAGTATTATTTCTGCACGTCTCAGAATAATTCAGCCTTTTGTCCTTCCTCCTCTAAGGCATATTTAATATATCCTCTGCATAAGGCATTCAAAGCCTCCCAAAAATTACTTCAGAGCCTGCGGGAGGCTCTCTGGGCTGCAGAAACTGGCCTGAGGCCATCCCACCTGGTGCTGTGATTCTGCCTGATTCTGCAGTCCGAAACCCACATTGGGTTGGTAGCTGGTGGGAATATGCGTCGGTGTGTATGTGCAACAGCTGTTGAGGAAACTCCTGTAAGCAGCAGAATCTAGAAGAAAATGCATCTCTAATATGAACCTCACTTTCCTCACTTTTGTTCCATAATACAACATTCAAAGCCCTCTCTCAGCTCTTGTGCAAATTTGTGTGAAACTTGCAAAAATGGATCTTAGGCCTTACTAGTTTTATTATACCAAGTCTTGACCAGCAACTATGATGGGGAGGTTTCTTCCAGAGAGGTATCTACCCTGGGAGAATCCAGTCTCCGGATTTTCTGCAGCCCATGATCTTGTAATAACCATGTTAGCCTGCAGCTTTCTTTATGATTTCAGCAGTGTTTGGGCTGTTTATTTGGGAAAGGTTTTTGCAGTGGTTTTGAGGGAGCTAGCCATCAGGACATACTCACTGAGGGCTGAACACAGTATGACGAGAAGACACTCAGCAAGAGGCACTCTTGTCCTTCCAACAAGCTCCTTCAAGGGAGCCAATCTATCAGCAATATGTGCCTAATTATAGAAACGATTTGTGCGATCTCCAACGTCACGTGCAGGTACCTTGATCCATGGCATGCCAACTGCGGGCACTCCACAGGCCCAGTATATTAATTTCAATTCCTCTCAAATATTCTTAGATTATCCCAGCCTTATCTGGAGCTGGGCTCCAAAGCTGAGACGAAAACCGAGCGGCAACACAGTACTGCAACGCCAAGGCACCAAAGGAACGAGGGTCCCCACAGACAGTCAATCCCTCAGTCTCCTGCAGAAGGGACGGTGATTCATGAAGCTGTGGGATGATCTCCACCTATGTATTTCAGCTACGGCTGCATGCGGATGCACGGCATTTACATTTGCATCCCTCTGTTTAACCAGCCCTGAGAGCCGCAGACAGAGGAATCTCCCCGTGCTCGTAGCGCGGCTGTACAGACACGACAGGATTGCTGGCACAGACCCTCGTCACAGCCCAGTCCCTCAGAAGTGTGCAAAGCAATTTTGAACTCGTGTCCTATTTGGAGAAATGTATGCAAAGCCACAAATCACATCCTACCATCCAAATAGCTGAGACATCCAATTATTAATTAACAGCTCTTTTTATACCCAGAGGGTGCAACCTTGCTGCTTCTGTGCGTCTGTGAGTCTTCAGGAAAATCACAACTAGTTGTATAGATTAATTGAGATAGTCTGAAGCGCTGCAAGGCAGTGGGCTGACTGTGCGCTACGGCAAGCAACCCTGCCCCATGGGAAAAACAGTCGGGCTGCCTTTGGACTGTGCCAGAAGTCGTGACTCGGGGCAGAAGTCATGGCTGGACGATACGAGCTCAAGGCAGCTCAGCACCCAATTTTCAGACCCAACAGCGCTGGAGTCTCCCTGTCCCTGAAAAGCTGTACTCCCCCCCCCACTTCTGCCAAATGGGACTTCGGTCGAGCTGGCAATACGGGCACTGCCGGGTGCCCAGCAAGACGCAGGAGTCATGCTGGCAGAAGGCGGGAGCTTGTGCAGCTCCAGCGGAGAGCAATGTGCTGGATAGTCCTGGGTGTGCTGAAAATCAAACCCCCGTGCCTCCACCTGGGTACGCGGGGGTTATTTTTAACCTCTGTCCCCATGTCATAGTTCCTGATCCGTAAAATGGAGTTTTTACATGTCCAGGTGAATGGTATAAAAATAAGTGCATTAATATTTGCGAAGCATTTAGGTACTGTAACAACGAACATCAAAGGAGAGCCCAGGAGGAAATTAACAGTTGTTTTTGCGTAAGGTTTGAACGGTGTGTGCAAACAACGCATGGGGCTGCACAGGGAACAGCGAGGAAAACGGGACTACCGAACGTCTGCTCATTCTCTGAGCACCCCTCTTCTGTGCGCTGAAGATGTGGAGAATCTGGTGGAAAAATAGTATGCAGGCACATCCGTATCGCACAGAAAGGCCATTCACTGGATTTGGACAGGCAACCTAATTCCCTAACTTTTCCTTTTGCGGGAAGGGGACTTAGAAACAGCAAGATAAGCAGGTGAAAAGGAAGAAATTCTATCACACACATGATTCCATCACACTGAAAACTGTTTGTGCCCATTCAAACCACAAATACGGCTTTGCAGCACTGTGGTCCCCAACATTATGAACTAAGTTTGCTTCAGGACCAGTTTTCTGGTACAGCTGAATATTATTTAATCCTCAAACCAGCAGAAATGAGGAAGAAAACAGACTTGATTCTAAAAAGACATGTGCCAGGTTCTCTACTGCTGAAGGAGCCTGGCCAGGGCCCAATGACTTTTGGTAGAGCAATTCTATACACAGAAGAAATGGTTCAACATACATCAAGATTTTTTTTCTTTGCCTTTCTAACTGGGTACAGCATCTATTTGTACAAAATATTTGGTGCTTTGAAGTGCCAACTTTTGGTATTTGCTGATAAAATACAATTCTGTTGATCTATGCACCCTTAATTTAAGTTCAAATGTTGGATTTGCTCAAATATTTTGCTATCAAGTGCTTAACGTATGCTGCAGAAGGAAATCCAAACTAGATATTAGTGCAGGAGACACCTGAAGGAACAGGTGCTTGTGGCCTGTTCTGATTCATTAAAATCAGTGGAAGTGCTGGGAATGATTTCAACAGGAGCAGGCATGCACATTCATAGAGGACGGATGGCTTTATGCAAAAGGGACTCATAGCCCTGTTCTCTATTTTTAGTCCTGACACAGACCCTCGTTGCAATCCTGATTTAAGTCACTTAATCTGTGGAGCAGTGATATTAGTCTTGTGCTTTATAAGCTCATCTCTCTCCTGCACAAATTGCAGTAAGTGCTTTTACAAGACTTAACATGTTTCTGGCTTTCAGTGATCACACTCAAATCCACAGGCTAGGAAAAAAACACATCCTAAAAGCTCAAATTCCAACTGGCACGAGGAAAAAAGCATGTTGCAGGAAGAAACCCCTACCAAGAGATGCACTCAAAATTTTCCTTCTTTGGGACCTCTCTGCCTCCACACTTTGCCACCTTCCTCACTCTGCACACCCTCTCCCATGCAGTTCCTGTTGGCCCAGGTCAGATGCAGGACTCGCCACGTCTGGTCTCTTACCCACTATATTTTTGCAGAGCAAGGCAATGGCACAGCCCCAGAAGCACGATGCGAGGAAAAGCGCTTTGTGTGTCTGCGTGGCAGCCTGAAAGATCCAGCCTTAGACCAGCTTCACTGTCCAGAAAGTTAGCCTTGGTATCAATGAGAGGAACACATAATACTGAAGTTCTCATTCAACCTGCAAAGACACAGCACCTCCCCATTTTGATTTTTTTTCCTTTTTTTTTTTTTTGGGGGGGTGGGGTTTTTTTGATACCACTTGATTTTACTGCATTTATTCACTGTTCCTCTTGCATGCAAGGTGCTGGCCGTGTAACCCTCTAACTCACATGTGACTCGACCCACCACAAGTCAAAGTACTTCCACAAAAGTCCGTGCTGAAAAAATGATCCCGTCCTTTAGTCCTTAGCGTCAGAAGCTGTGGAGTTGTACTAGCCTGACGCTTGGTCTGTGTATTACTTTATAGACATAACATGAAATTACTCCTTCCAAGATGCTCCAAATTCTCCCATATTCCTGTGTTCTCCTACCTTCCAGCTCTGAATTACCTAAATACAACTTTACTAGGAATGTAAACCAGTTTGCCGGTTGCCACCCATTGCACAATTGCGACTCTTGGATTTTACTGGCAGGTTCGCAGCCACAGGACTCACCATCCCGTGCGCTCTCAGACACACTTTTCTGCTGAGGGTGATGAGGCTCATCCAATTTCCACCAAAAGAGATGGTTCTTAAGCTGTATTTATTTGTTGTTCTGTTTATGAACAGTTTGAATTTAAATATTTTGCTAGCTAGGCAGTAGATATAAAATCTATTATTTTGTGCACAGTAAAATTATAAAGACCTTATTTTAAACTTATCATGATGGTGGTTGTGGTAAAGAGAAGTAGATCATTAAATGAAGGCAACGATAAATCTGTCAGAAAAACTGTAGAAACCATGGCCGTAGGGTGGTAAAATGGCTGTACACTGACTGTTGGTTTACTCTAACAGCTACCATTAAACTGCAGTTTTATCACCACCATTATTGATTTATTTCGCTGAACTTCCAGAATACAGCCCTGTTAAAACCTTAATTCAAAGCGTATTTCTTTTTTGCTCGCGCTGAGAGAAGAAGAATATTAGGACTTTCCCCTTAGATCAGAGGCAACCCTGTCAATCACGCCGGACTGCAAAGAGCCCACCAACGTTAACGTTTGAGCGTTCACCTGACGGTGAAGCACTGGGCAGGAATTAGCCCCGCAGGTGACACAGAAAATGAGAGGAGCGTGGGCGGGCTGCGCAGGACTCGGTTCGCAGGGGTGGCTTTGGCAGTAAGCAGGCACGGGGCTGTGACTCCAAAGGAGCTCGGTCACCGAGGGTCACCTGGCCGAGGAGCCCAGCCTGGAGATCTCGTGGCCAGGCTGACCAGAAACCTGGTCACACCAGCCAGAACGATCCCCATCCAGGACACCTGGACCTGCCCAAAGAGAAATACCCTGTCACCCTTCCAGCAAAGCCTTCTAACGGACTTCATACCCTGCCCGGGGCGGGGGGGGGGGGGGGGGTGGGGGGGGCGCTTCTTGGGGGTTTTGCCGGTTT
>JAVKLA010000054.1:17304370-17357703 GCA_034782735.1 Sagittarius serpentarius | reverse complement strand
GGGGGGTTGGGGGGTGCGATTCTTGGAGGTTTTCCAGATTTGAGTAGTCAGGTTGGAAATGGATGTTGAGTTCCCAAGGTCAGCAGGTGCTTAACCTCTGCAGAAACTCAGAGCTTTATGAAAAGGGTTAATTTTGGCTCTGGATTCCTAAGTCCTATCACGCCTAAGCCTTGCATATCTGTAGACGGAACAATTAAATTAAAGCGGAGAAAACAGAAAATTACCCAAATCTATCGTAAGCCCTACTTTTGTATAAACACTGAGGGGGACGGGAGGAGTCTTGCTCTGTTCATTGAGGAGCATCTTTACAAAAATCTGTCTCGTTTAAACCACCCTAAATTTTCTATTAATAGTGGCAAGGCCAACAGTGTACCTACACAAACAGAAAAATTAATGAGAAAAAAACCCTTTCAGCAGGGTCATCGGATGATAGATCTCTGCTACTGCTGTAAAAGCAAAAAAGATAGCTAGCTAGGTAGGACAGAAGACTGCTTTGCCTTTGCTACTCTTTCCATTGCAGTGCCCTTTATATATGCAGGCTGAGTGGAATGCATCATAAAAGGTGACATTTTATAACAGCAGTTTGTAAATTTTACAGAAGCTTACTGCCTGTAAATCACCCAGCTTATTCCCTCCCTGACTTTATTACTGCAAACCCAACCATGGATAAACTCCATGCCAGTTTACTTGAAATTTATCTTTTTTATTCAGACCGAACTGAGGTCTTTTAATATTCCTTTCCTTCTAATGATAAAGCCATCCTGATAATCTTATTTCCTTTACAGACATTTTGAAGGACTCTAATGTATCTTGAAAAAAGCAACTCCTGTTTTTGGTAGTTCCTATCTTAACACGTACTTCTGCTGTCAAGAGATGTGCTTTTCCCCTTTATTTCAATTATGTGTATTTATTTTTATTCCAAATCCTCCCCAGGCACCTAACCCTTTTTAGATCTAAACTATCTCCCTTTGACTTGCCTTGCTGTGCTCTGACTTGCTTCACAGCCAGACATCACAGACTGGTTTTTACAGGATCTATGCAGAAACCTGTTCTTTATTTGGTAACATCCACATTTATTTCATAGCAGAGATACACAATTTATTCTCCCATCTGTGCAGAGGGTGTTTTCATGGTTAGTCTTCACAGACATTAATGGAAACCAATGGCACGAATTCCTCGCGCATCAGTGAGAGTTTTGTGAAGGAGGTGGTTAGTGAATTAACTTATTTTTCCAAAGAGTTTCATGGAGCAGAGTGCCCCAGCTAATGAGTTTCCCTCTGTTTTCAGTAGTTCTTATTCTCTGCTTACGGTCCTGCTCCTACTTAATTTTCAGCCATTGTAGAAGGCAAGCCTAGATTCTGCTCAAAACCCTGTTTCAAGGGTAGAGAAGACCAAACTGTTTGGAAACCAATGTGGAAAGCTGTTTCTTCAGGGTGATTCCTAATGCAATTGTTGGAAAGTTCAGCCTTATTTTCCTTGGCAAGACAAGCAGGATTTGTAGTCAGGTTAGATTTTGTTCAGAGCGCTCACATCTGGAGCTCAGGAAGGTGTTAGCTGTGCAAAGGTGTTGATTGCAATGGAAATCTGCCAACATGGAGCAGGATACGACACGACCCTTCTTCAAACTCAGCTGCTGGCTTCGCGCCTGTTTGGGATTCACATCATTTTTAACAAGGATGGTATGAAGTTTCACCGATATACCCTGATTTACGTCGACGGCTTGGCACCAGAAGCTGGCCAGTGTCCAAAGTCCCTCAGGACTCTACAGAGCAGCTCATAGCCCAGGCCCCTTTTGGGCTCATGAAATACTTTACTCCTTAGCTACAGAACACCTACAGTGTTGGGGAAGATGTTGTTTTACTGCATGGATGAAACAATCTCCCCTTGCAGCTGTTCTAGCCAGCGACATCAGAGTAAAAATTAAATTCTGTGGTGCCTCATTGTCTTCTCACTTATTTCCCATGAACAGGGGGATAACTTGACCAAAATAAACGTTGAGTCACATTTTCTGCAAGAGAACAAGCAGCTTCAGCCTATTGTGCTTTGGAGCTCCGTGGCGCAGTAGAAATAGGGCTGCGAGACTGCCCAGACAAGAATAATTATTTGCTTAGATGCCTGAGAGATCTGTTACAACTTTGGAATATAATGGGTTAAAGATACCTTAATGTGAGATTTAGGTATTTTTAAAGGACCTTTTGGTCCCACAGATGGAGGGAAATGCTTACTGGGGTATTGTAAAGTCCTAGGAGTTGAGTTTTTCATATGCTAATAGGTTGGGCCATGCAGATGGTTTGCTAGGTTAGTGTGGGAGCGGCCTTTCGATCTGTCATCGCATCCGTTGACCAATAACCTCAATATCCTGAGCAGATGTCTAGCAAACACAACAGGCTCCATTTATTTAGTCATCATCCACAGGGATGAACAGTCTCTGTGAACGCACCGCAGAGGACTTTGTAGACGTACTCACAGGTGTCCCTGCTGCAGCCTGAAGCTGCCACGGTGATCATGGAGGTAATACTGCTGATGCTGAAACGGAGACTTCGTTTCCCAGAAGACTTTCTCAAAGTATCCACAAGCAAAATCCGTTTACTTAATCTTTGGTCCTCAGAGATGCATCAACATATAAAGACATTTAATTGCTGCATTTTAAATGCTCTGCTCAGAGATTAAATATTGCATAGAAAAATGGATTCAATAAAATGGAGAACAAATCATTACAATTCCAAAACATAAATCTCTTTGTTACTTTGCATTACTGCTCTTCTTGCTGCTGCTTCTGCTGCTGCTAATTGTTGGCATGTTTTATTGGAGCTCTTTTTTGTCTGTTTTTCTTTTAAAGTATGTACATAGAAAAGACGTTGGAAAACGCAGGTGGAGGGTGAGGGCATTTTTTCAGCTGGCCACAGTGAGATGAGGAGATGTGTTTGCTTTATAAAATCATATTTTTGCAAGGTCCCAGTTCCATATGGGAAATAGTAGGGGTTGGATCATTTGGAAGGGAGTTCCTAAAGATATTCCAAAAGAATGAACTTTTGAGATTATCCATTCCATGTGCCCAGGACATCTTTTTTTATATGAAATTTAATCAGCGTTGTGTAATGACATTACATTTTGTACTGCAAATTACATATTGTAATTACCTAATTACACATTGTAAATATATGATTACATGAATTTGCACCAAAATTCATAATTACACTTAATTACACTAATTGCATCAATCTAAACTAATCAACTACAAAATACAAGGAAAAGTCGTGCAAACAAACCCTACAGAAAAGAACATTTTGAGAGTGAGCCCGCATCGCCAGAGTACCCAGAGACACAACACTGCCTTACACCTGGAAAACAATTCATAAGTAGAGCTGTGTGGGGAAAAATTTCTCTGACCTGAAGGTGCTTTTATGCTCTTAAAAATCTGCTTCTGCACACTGCACTGGGGCAACACACCTCCGTACCTTACAAAGTTATTTAAAGGCTGGGGTTTTTTTTTCCCTTCCCGCATACAAATACAGAAGGCTTCTCATTGACGGTAGTGTACCGGTCAGTCGTACCTCACTGCAGGACAGCAAGGACAGACAGAAACAAGCCTCAGATCAGCCCTGCAGGTCAAACGCTCCCCTGAGATTCTAGGAGACCAAAATTTTGGTCTCTAACAAGCTACAGCAGAGCAGCCGCTTGAAGCAGAGGTGATTATATCAGTGAGTGAGCCTGCAATGGTGACCGTGTCTCCCGCCGAGCGCCATCCCTGCTGAAGGGCCCACGTCTGCTCCCAGGGAAGGATTTGGCTTCGGTGAATTGCCGCTTTCCACCAGAAAACCAGATGCATTGGATGCCAGCTTCACTGGGAGCAGCGGGTGCTTCACGTTTCTGAAGACCTAGCCCTAAATCTCCCACTTCAGCAACAGGGCAGGATTTACCTCTGCTCCGCTGAAGGCAATGGAGTGAGGAGCTGATTTAGCTCTGGAGCACAGCCTTGGTCATTTGAGGTTCATCTTGCAGCCCCAGCCCTTAAGCACTCTTTCTTGCAAAATGAATACCGGCACTTTCTAACTCCGTTAGAGTGGATATTGCCATGCATGATTATAATTCACTTTCTTTACTAATTAGTGGCCTCGTTTTTTGTTGGATGCTTGTCATGACTCCAGGAAAGGTTTCAATCATGGAAACATATAGTCCTTTTGATGCCCTTTCAGTAATTAAATCTCACCTTACATATATAGATATGTTTCCTTCCTTTGGGGAGCAATTCTGAGGAAACGGATGGAAGTCCTGCTGATCAGAGAGAAAGACAGGCAATTATGGAGTATCCCTTTCTTTCCTTCCCTTTTATCACTGCTGTATCGGTAATTAGAATTGTTGTACTGTAAATATAGCTTTACACATCTCAAACGAAAAGGAGCTGTTGCTAATAAAGCGCACAGTGTGCACTGACTGTGTCGTCGTGAGGGAAGGAAACAGAGAGAGATGCAGTGTATTTCCCCATGGATGCATTCTTGTAAGGCCCATTCGTACTCATATCGTAATGATGGGGCAGGTGAAAGCAGGCTATTCCAAGGCATTTAGAAGTGACACGACTCAACCAGGGTGCAGTAGATGTGCTTTAAAATGTTGCATCCCTTCTCCAGCACGCTGTTTCCCAGGAAAATAATCTCCCTGGCAGTTTTTCTTATTTACCTAATAGATTTAAAAAAGGAAAGAGCCTTTTCTCTGCAAGCAGCCAGAGGTGAACATGCACCCTTTTGTCACGAGTGCCCTTTTCGAAATGTCCACTTCTTCTGAACCAAGACGGTGTTTCCCGGTAAATGTGACCCTGGGAGCATTCCAGCTGGCAAGTGGGGGACTGGGAGGTGTCGGAAAACAGCCTCCCAGCCTAAAGCAAAGAGAACCTCACGTTTCCGTGCCCCCTGCGTACTGCTGTCTTTACAGGCCTTTGTAAGACTCTTAAAACTCGGCGAGTTGCACAGTGTTGTTCTTAGTAATATAATCGTGCTCTCACATTTAATGAAAACATGAAGGAATGGCATGATGTTTGCTGTTCAACCAGAAGATCCTACCCTGACAAGACGGCTCATACAAAGTCACTACAGTAAATACTGCTTATGTGCAAAACCAGCAACAT
Source organism: Sagittarius serpentarius (assembly GCA_034782735.1). Taxonomy (NCBI): domain Eukaryota; kingdom Metazoa; phylum Chordata; class Aves; order Accipitriformes; family Sagittariidae; genus Sagittarius; species Sagittarius serpentarius. The sequence goes on along the minus strand of JAVKLA010000054.1, from coordinate 17,352,581 downwards.
TTGTTTATTTACTGCCTTCTAAAATGGCATCAATCACACAAAATATTTTCAATATAGCTAAAACGTATGTTAATGTTTCTATTCAAGCACGTCCAAGCTAGGCAGCCCTGCAGTTAAATTTATCCATATCATCTCAGTTCTTGCTGTGTGGAACACAGTCGTTAAGCACCCAGTTATACATTCTATTTTCCACCGGATTAATCTCCTTGGAGACCTTCAGCAGGCCATCACAGCCTGCATCTTAGGTCTAGATGTGCAAAAAGACTTAGTCTCACAGGGCGCAGAACCGTGCTGTCTTCAAAATCCCCTCACTGCTTCCACCTGGCCTGGGAGATGTCTCAGGTTCCCAGGGCTTAATTATTCCACATCTGTTGGTAAATATCCTTAAGGACTCAGGGCATCCTCTGAGGGATATGTGTCCTGATAACGTTGAGCACCTCTGCATCTTGTTCATTCCCAGATCCCACTGGGATGAGCAAACTCATCACTTCCCTGCCTGCTTTCCCTGAAGACAGCTAAAGCACGTTTATGAGGTCAGTCTCCTCACAAAAGAGAAGCAGAAGAGAAAAATATTTCCCCATTTATGCAAGAGCTCAAGGCTCAGAGGTCTCACCCAAGGCACACAAGATCCACGTGCAGCTCTCCTCTCTGCCCAAAAACGTTTGACCCTCCCTCTCCCCTGATGCGAACGTTCAAAGCGGATGACGCAAGGGAACCGGCTGCAGCTGCGTTTGCCTAGTCTGTTTTATTGAAGCCCTCCCACTGTACGTAGTCTAATCCAACATGCATCGAAGCAGACACAAAGCAACGCCAAGCTTCAGCCTGTCTTGCAGCGACGCCTCCAAACGGGAGCGGCAGCGCACCAGGCACTGCAACCTGCAAGCCCTTCCCTGGCTCTAGCTCTTGCATTTCCAGCCCGCTGAACTTCCTCACTGCCCGAATGGGGTGAAAGGACGTTATTTCACTTTGCGAAGATGGGCAGCAGGTCACGGAGATGAAATTATCTGAAGTGTCAATCAAATTCAGGTGCCTGGTTTGCTCCTTTAAGTTTTGCCATGTCAAGTCCGACCTGGGTTACTTATTTTGGGTCTCTTAAACCAGCCCAAGCTAGAATTAGCCACAAGACGATAATTGCAGAGGAAAAGAAGGAAACATTTCTACAGGTGATCTACCCCACTTATCCTGGGCTGCTCTTTGCCTGTTCCACACACAACACACCAGAGTGGACTTTCAAATATTGCTGGCAGCGGTTTTGCACAGAAGTGAAAACACGATCTTTGCCTTCCCTTCACCTGACACTTTGTGCAATGTTAGCTTAAAGACCTCCTTAGATCTGCCCCATAGATCAAACTATTTTGTGAGGTCAGGAGTGATGCTGATGACTATATTGCTGAAGAAATGGTTTCTGCAGGGTTCTACTCTCACAGCATCGCGTTTAAAGCTGGGGAAATACAAATCGATTTTCATTTTAATGTCTGTTCCTGAAGGAAACATATTTATATACTCAGTCAAATGAAACCTCTCCTTGTGATTTTAAGCTAACATAAACACTTTTAACACAAAATTAAAGGGTTTTTTCTAAACAAATAGCTATTTTATATTGAGAAATGGACACACTTCCCACTGTTTTCTCAGGCTGCTTTAAAAAAATGAACAAAATGTAAAACTACTCCTCAAAAAAAGAAAAAATCTATACAGAAATGTCTTTAACCACACTGCTAATTGTGGTGAACCTTTGGACAGGTTTACAGCGCCTGTCACCCTCAGGTCTGGGAGTGATGGTCTCGGATGCCTTTTGCTCATTCACCTTGTGCTCTGGCCAGTCCACGTGCTTCACCCTTCCTGACAAAACCACTGGCGGAAAACTAAGCGCTCAGAAAAATCTCAGCAGCCATTTCTGTCTGCAATGCTGCACGAGGCTGATAATATTGTCATGAGAGATACGAGGTTACATACATAGAGAAAACAACTGCAGGGATGCCTGTAAAATGACAGGATATTAGCTAATTATACTTAGGCCTGTGTGTCAGGTACACCTGCCCCAGTAAAGACCAAAACTTCACGAGCGCCGGAAGGAAAGGGTTAAAACGAGAAGCCAAGGTTTGGGGGTCGAGCCGCCCAGCCCGCATGGTGACCGGAGTCCCATACACCGGGTGCCCCAAGTCAGGTACCCCAGTGACCTGCGCCCGCCAGAAACACCTCATCCAACAGAACAACCTCGGTTCAGACAAGTCGCTAGACCCGCCGAGTGTAGGTGACCACGAGCCCCGGCCCGACCTAGGCTATAAATGGAGCCCACCAGAAGACCCCTTTGAGCCGGGCTTCCTCGGAGCAGCGGGTCTGCAGTCAGAGACTCTCCCCTCAGATCGGGACGCCGTCTAAGGAAACTTCTCGGGGTTGAGTGCCTCGCCTGATCCGTGAGAGATAGATGTATTTTGAGTCATCATTCTAAGCTTAGATTTGCTTACAGTTCGTGTAGGGATAGTTCCCAACTGACAGCCTGAACTTGTAAGAAGTTGTCTTTGTCGCAGCGTTTCAACCTAATGTCCCTGCTCAATCTGGCTGTTCTCAGTACCGCCTAACATTGCTGTTCAATTTGACCCGTTACATTTTGATGTCATTAAAGAAAATTGACTTCCGAAACATATTGCTGTCGGCCTAGTGTTTCTGCGACAGGCTGTTCTGCATTGTTCTCTGAAAACATCAACTCAGTTGTCAGCAGGAATCAAAAAGGCAGGTATAATGTTTGGAAAGAAAATGAGAGGGAAAAAAAAAAAATCCCAGCATTATGCCAAGTCATATTGCTTCATACCGTGCCTGCATCTTGGATATCACGCAGTTCTGCTATCCTCTTTTCTCCCCAAAGGAGGAAGCACTGGGAACATAAAAGCTCATGGCTGTGCCCAGGTAGGGAATGGCCCCACAAAGGAGATGTGAAATAGGTCAGACTTCTGCCTGGGAAAAGGATGAGAGAGGGAGCATGTGCGGGAGGTTAAGCTCGGCAAAAACGTTTGGCCCTAGGAAAGCCAGTCTGGAAAGATTAACAACTGTTGCTCGTAATCCAGGAACTGGAGAGCACCTAATACAATTATCACAGAGAAGGAAGTATTGTCTTCATACAACGTATAATTAAAGCACAGACCTCATTGCCACGGGATGGCGAAAAAGCTGAAGGTATAAATGGATCTGACCAGACAAATCCATGGCAGAACGTTTATCTGAGAGTATTACACCTGAGGATCGAGAGGCAGCCTGTATCTCTGGCCTGCTGACTGCTGAAATTTGGGTGGGTATAGATTTTTTTTTTTTTCCTCCAAATGTTTTCTTAAGTGTCTGCTTTAGTCACTGGCAGAGGAAGGGCGCTGGACCGAACTGGTCTGAACATGTCCAAAAGGGGACACGTGGGGTGAGAGGCAGTGACAGAGACAGGGTGCACCCAGCACAGCAAGGGCCACGTTAACGGAGACCTTATGTCTCCACTAATGTCAAGGGCATGCCGTAGCAGCATTGAGCTACGGCACGGTTAAAGACAGTCTGGGAGCCCTTTGGCTCCATGAGAAGGCAGCCTGCTCTCACGTCCCCAGCCCGCTCGCTGTACATGTCCCCGAAGCCGGTCTTTCCAGCCTCAGGGAGCTTTTACTCCTACAGTGAAGCTCACTCTCATTTTCTTTGTCACAACGAAGGCAGACGGCTTAATTTGCATCCAGGTGTAATAAACAATCTGCCTTTCGGGAGAGCCAGGAGAGGAAGCACCTTAATTCTCCTCGGCAAGCGCTGAAAACCCTGGCACCAAGGATGAAAGCTGCAGGAACCCAAAAGCGCGCTCAGAACCTCATCCGATTAAACAGAGACGTCCGTGCACGCTGCTCTCCATAGCAAGCAGCAAAAAATGATTAGCCCGCCAGTTAATGGGAGTGCACGTGGCTCACTCCTCTGGCTCAGCCACAAAGGAGGCAACAGCAATTGCTGTGCTTGAATAGTTTCCTTGCAATCACAGCTGGGCAATTAGACTCCTGCCTTCGTTTGACGGCTAAGTTAGGAAACTGGGGAAGGAGGCAAAAGGATTATGTGGGGGCAGAGCGAGTGTTTACTACAGTGTATTTGGGTTAAGCCAATGTTTGCTTTATTATTTTCAAATTGCATCAAGCCACATTTCTAAATGCAATGCTTAAGCAAATGTTCAAAATTATTTTTCTAACACATCTTTTTAAACAAATGCCCCCCCCCCGCTATTTCCTTTGCCCAGCCTATTTTTCAAATTCACCACATACTCATGAAGAGTTTCCGTCACTCTAAAACTGTGCGTTTGGATGAATGAATCGTTTTTCCAAATTTTTTCTTCTGAATTTTCTCTAAGTCTCTTCACTCTCATTATTTCAGCATAACTGGGTTTGGAATAGCACGTCCTTGCTCTTATTCTTTAGATTTAAAAATAATTTAAAAAAAAAAAAATCTGAAAGTTAGTATATTCTTTTTAACCTACTGAAAAACCATGCCTTTGCACGGTGGCTTTGATCCAAAGCCAGCTGAAACAACGGGAATCCTTCCCTTGACTTCAGCGCGTTGGGGACTTGGCCCTTATGCTTTCGCTGAAGAACACGCAAAAGCTATTATTTTGGCAATGTGAGATAATTGTTTCTTTCTCCTGTCGTGGTGCCCCAGCACACCAAGCCAACAAAGCCGAGCGCACTTCTTGCTCGGCAGAGCCTGAGATGCATTTCAGGGAGGCCTTTGCCAGGGCTTTCTCCAATAAAAGCAACGCACGTGAGACAAATGTCATTACTATATTCAGCAATACCAAACTCTGCGTTATTTGTACATACTCACGGCTGAAAAAAAAATCCCAGGGCTTGCAAGTCAGTGTCACTTTGAATATACAATGCAGTGCAGAAATCGTGGAGCCGCCGCCAGCCGCACAATAGAAGCGGAAATATTTTGGGGGGCTGGTGGGGAGCGAGCGGTGTGAGGGAGCACAGTAGGTTCATCGTGGCTCGGGACCGGGAGGACGATGCCGCAGGAGACAAACACTAGCGATGTGTGGGAACGCCATAAAAATTTGCATTGGAGCAGACAGCAGGTGCTGATACAGCGACTGGCACTCACAAGCCAGACATGGACTCCATTTTACAACTTCAATTTGTTTTACTTACTCATGCAGCTCATCTTTTTAAAGAGGCTATCTGTTTGAGCAAGGCAGGGAGACTTAGGACTGTATTTGTCGCAAAGTATTCCCATAGGAGGGGTAAGGGAAATAATACCGTGTTGTCAGTGAAACAGTTACTTCCCAGGGAAAAAAAAAACCAAAACCAAAAACAGTAATTAAATCCTCATTTGGGGGGGGGGGGGGGGACGGGACCAACACAAATGTATTTTGCAACAAAACCCTCATTATGAGGATGAAGTTTTTGTGTGAGGCAACGTACTGCTGTGCGCTTGTGTGTTTCTGCTGCTTGCTGCTCACTTCAGGGTCTAGGGAGGTTTGATCTCTGCTGTTGGAAAACACTGGTTGTAGGTACCATACAGAAACCAGGGGGTGTAAATCTGGAGCAAAATGTCAGTGAATCATACTCGTCCGTAAGTCTCCCACTAGAATGGGGCATAATATTATTTGCCAACAGAAATGCTCTAAATCAGTATAAATGATGCCTTTAGAGAAAAGAATTTAAAGGAAACTTGGAAATGGGACGGTGAAAAGTAAATATGAAAGGTCTGATCTGGCTCCAGTGATGATTTCACCTCTCCCCATGAAATTACCAGGAATTGCTAGTGTGCGTCAGAGGAAAGGTAGGGAAACCAGGCATCCAGGATGTGGTCCTTAATAAAGGGATCAAACAGAAATGAAACCATGTTTAGGCTTTTCAGTTCAACTTTTTATGAGTTCTTTGGCTCAAAAATTCTCCACAGACAGGTTTCTCAGCGTTGGTCATAGTACAGCAGGTTAGCTAGGAAACTCTGAAGAAAGCAGCCCTCTAAGAAATCAGTGCTTTGGTACATTAGTGTCCCTTCCTCATAAATTTTTTATATGAGAGAATGGATAAAAATCTCCATGTATGGACACAAAAAGTATATATATATAAGCGCATTTTCTTCAATAATAAACACGTCCATGTGCTTGTTATGAGAAGACCCTAAATATTTTGAGATTTTCTGTCAGACCTTGTGATCTAGAGGATTTGTTGAGGTCACAAGTGCTACCTTTCCAGAAGATTTCCACATCTCTTTGAATCAAGCTTAAGCAGGGTATTTCTCAGTTTCAGAAGGTCCTGCTACCCTTCCCACTTCCTCCGTCAGACAGATCCTGCCTTGAGGGAAAACAATTGCAACAGCTTGGGGTTATTAGGAAGAAATTGCTAACCTGCAGAGTTTATGCACACAGATTTCGTGCATCGTCTTCCGAAACATCAGTGAATGAGCAGCACGTGAAACATTATTTTGGACTACAACCAGGTGACGACATCACACTTTGTCATTCATTAAGTAGGAGATAAGGATAGCCAGTAATTCCAGGAAGGTTCTCTCCCTCTCTGTTAAAACAAGCAAAACCCCAAACAATACATCTTTTTTTCCCCGGTGTGCCCCATTTCCTCTTGCAGTGAGGTTCAGGGCCCCTCACTGGGCTGAAAGATGTGCGGGACGTGGGGCAACCTGCAAAGTGTGAAGGCTGAGATTGCAGAAGGAAACACAAGGTAGGGGCAGCCAAGTGTCCACAGGGCAGGTGAAGTGATATCTGTACTTCTGCACTGGTCCTCAACAGCAGAAAAAAATTTCTTCCTTATATCTAGTCCGAACCTACCTTCTTTTAGTTTAAAAACGTTACCCCTTGTCCTATTGCTACAGGCCCTACTAAAGGGTCTGTCCCCATCTTTCTTATGAGCCCCCTTCAAGTACTGAAAGGCTGCAACAAGGTCTCCCCGGAGCCTTCTCTTCTCCAGGCTGAACAACCCCAACTCTCTCAGCCTTCCCTCATAGGAGAGGTGTTCCAGCCCTCTGATCATTTTTGTGTCCCTCCTCTGGACCCGCTCCAACAGGTCCATGTCTTTCCTGTGCTGAGGACCCCAGAGCTGGACGCAGCACTGCAGGGGGGGTCTCACCAGAGCGGAGCAGAGGGGCAGAATCCCCTCCCTCGACCTGCTGGCCACGCTGCTCTTGATGCAGCCCAGGACACAGTTGGCTTTCTGGGCTGCGAGCACACGTTGTCGGCTCATGTCCAGCTTTTCACCCACCAGCACCCTCAAGTCCTTCTCAGCAGGGCTGCTCTCAGTCCCCCCATCCCCCAGCCTGTATTGATACCGGGGGCTGCCCTGACCCAGGTGCAGGACCTTGCACTTGGCCTTGTTGACCTTCATAAGATTCACATGGGCCCACTTCTCGAGCTTGTCCAGGTCCCTCTGGACGGCATCCCGTCCCTCAGGTGTGTCAACGGCACCACTCAGCTTGGCATCATCTGCAAATTTGCTGAGGGTGCACTCATAGCTAACCGATGAAAATACAGTCCAATGTTCATTAGAGGTAGATAAATAACCCAGAATATATAAATCATTAGGAAAGAATAGAATAAAAAACATCATTATGCCATTTTAGAAACATCTGGTCCCCCTGCATCTTGAACACTAGATGCATGTCTAGGCCATGCTAGGACAAGCCCGTGGCAAACCCTCAGAGAAGGGCAGCAAGGCTGACCACAGCCATAGAACAGCTCCCCAGCACAGACCGGCACTGTTAAGTCTAGAAAAGAGGAGACTGAGAAGGGATACGGCCGGAGTTCATGAAATCATAAATGGCACAGCAGATGGTAGAGGGGGAACGAGGGCCAAATGGACATCAGTCTGACCCCGTACAACCTTCCTCCATGCTCCATCCTGAAGGGGCAAATGAGGCATTATATTGCTTATCCTAAGAAGAAAGGAGCCGGAGGGAAGAAGGACAGCAAAAAAGGAAGAATTCTGATGAGGCTACTGAAAATGAATACTGTGTTAACACCGAGATACTTCTATAACATATTCCATCCACATCTCGGTCTGCTCAGCCTGAGGTACCTCCATGACAGGTATTGTAGTTGCCACTTTACAGAAGAAAAAACTGGTACACAGAGATTTAGTAATTGGCCCAAGGTTACATGGGAAGTCTAAGGCAGAAACAGGTCTGCGCTCAGATCTTCAACTTCTGTCTACAAAACCCAACGTGAAATGCTGAGACAAGGAAAACGTTCCCAGAGTGGTACAAATTAGGGGATGGCACATACAGTGTGCCTCATTGTAAGCCTGTAAATGAATGTTAAACATGGATTTTGAATGCAATTATTCTGCCCTAGTCGCAGAATATATTTGAAAAGGCTAACTGGCCCACGTCGGCTTTCATCACTGAGGACCTCTGTAATCAGCTCACAAATCCAGGGCTCCACTTAGGTGCTTAAAACTGACCTGGGGAAAAAAAAAATAAAAGAGAAAGAAAGAAGAGAAAGAAAAGAAGAGAAAGAAAAGAAGAGAAAGAAAAGAAGAGAAAGAAAAGAAAGAAAGAAAAACTTAAAAATTCTACTCTTGGTCTCTCATAGGGCCCACCATTAAACAGAGCACTTTCAGAATTTGAGGAATGTAAACAGGACAAGATTGCAGATAGCAGGACAAATCCTGCACTGGCACACACAAGACGGACTGCATTGAAATTGATGGGACTGTACTGGTCACAGGGAAAAAAACCAACCTGACATATCCACAAAATACTCTTTTTCTTGCAAAATACCAAGATAACCATGTACTTTAGGAATGAGGAATAAACAAAGAAACAAAATATTGCAATCAGTTTTTTACTGTTAAACCAGAAGTGCTTAATCTATCTCTCCCTAATATTCAATGTCTTCTCGTGTAGCCGTCTCAAAGTGGGAAGTGGGTACTCAAGTTGAAAAAAAAAAAAAATGCAGGTATCATCATTGTTCATTTCAATTAGGCTGAAAGATCAGCTGTAATGTCTGCAAAAAGGCTGCTGTGGAATATCCTGATCCTTAACTCCACCCAGCAAAAGCCCTGCAGAGATTGCTCTGAAGTGCTTCCTATGGAGATGGTGAGGTTTTGCAGAGGATAAACACAGTTTGGCAAATAGATTTGAAATGACTGATTTACTCAGATTTCCATGTTTACTGGTTTACCACTGCTATAATTTGTACTTGTTGTCATATCTCATCTGGCCACATTCTGTACATTTTGTAAGAGTGGGTCTGGGAGGATTCATCTTTTGTAACTTTAGCACCACCACATGGTTTGCTGTGTTTAAAACTCCTGTTAAGAAACACTTTTTTTTTTTTCCCCCTTTCTTTCTTTTTTCCCCTTTCAGTATTTTTCACAGCCTGACCTTAAATAAACACTTGAAACTATTTCCTACTTGGAGCAGGTGCAAGATGAAATACCTCATTCCTGAGCAATCAAAATCTGAATTCTCCCTTAGACTTGTAGGCTTCCCATTATTCCCTTCAAAGCCCCTAAAAGCAAATGCCGTTCTGTGCTCAAATGTACTGGCCAACAACATCTGTAATCCAACAGCCAGAACACTCAGTTCCCTACTGCTTTGCATATTGCGGAGCATTTTCAGAAAAATGGCCTAATATTATAATAAATAACAACTCTCCTCTTCTAAAGAAAAGGAGAAAGAAGGTGCCCATGCTGATGGCAGCAGTGGATGTCGAAGGGGAGAAATATAGAGTGCGTGTCTCTAAAGACACTGAAGAATTACCTTCCCTCCCATCCTCCTTGCCAGGTATCTGTGTGCATGATGAGACACTGAACACCCAGCTTTTCCTAACGTGACCAAAAATGGAGTTTTTAAAATGTTCATGTCGATGAGGCTATTTAACTGCGACATTATTTTTCTAGATATATGCCTGTAGCACTGGAAAGTGTGCATTTTCCTCTCCTTGTTCGTTACGTGAATAGACTGATCAATCTGCTCTGAGTTAGCTGATGAGAAAACAGCTCAATGCAGCTGAATTCTGTTGCACCTCAAACATTTAACAAAAATTTCAAAAGAAAGAATAAAAAATGAGGTGAGAATCAGAGAAGCTATACCAGGGAAATATTGGTATAGTGGTCACAGGAAAATTTACAGAGCAGATTTGCTTTAGGGGAAGAAACAAAGAGAGATGTGACTTACATTCCGCCTCTTTTGAATAATTAAAAGTCATCTCAAGCTGCAGAGTAAATGCAAATGGCAAAGTCAATGTACCATTTATCTCCAAAGTTTATTCCTTACTGGAATAACTTACTGGAGTTATCATTCCCAAGGACTTTTTATCAGTTTTTAAAGGCGAAATGGGCGATTGTGCTGCAGAACCAACCCTACATTGGAACGGGTATTTACAGGTGCTAAGTGCCATGGGATGCTCTAAGTCTGGCCAAGCTGCCATCCTCTACAGACATGAAATGAGGTGCCCTCATGGGTCAAGTGGAGTACACCCTCAAAGGAAAAGAGGCTGACTGGAGTCTCCAGTCTAAAATTACCTGTGAAGTTTAATTTACCACCCTGTTGTGTTTATTTCTGCTACATGATCCAAAAATAAAATGTCAGTGTCTGCAATCACCCAAGAAAGACCAGAAAGACTAGGACCAAGAACTACACAAAGGAGAGTGAAATATGAAAAGAAAAAAAAAAAACACAGCGACAATATCATTTGAGGTTAAGGGTTTGTTTTGTTTTTTATCAAGATATATGAAAAGCTGCTATGCCAGTGTGTAGTAGCAACCTGAACCCCCAGCTGGACTGGTGCGCCCAGAACCAGAAAGTGCTATTGAAATCAAAGGGGTTCAGGCTGACAGAAAGGTCTGCCTAGAGGGATCCAAATTAAAGATCAAGACCTTGTATTTTCAGCCGACACCTCTCAGGAGAAAACTCCTTTTACTGAGGACCATAATGACTAACAGTGGAGTTTAGACCACATTTTGGCATATCAGGTTAGCACAGGGGGTCACGTCCTCTGTTTCACAACCTGTACTTCTTTTATTGGAGTATTTTTCCCTGTGTTCCTGGCAGAGCAGAGATGAGAGGCAACTTACATTTTATTCCGCACTGTAATATTACAAGACTTAGCAAAATCCTGTTGTCTTTACTCTTTCTGCCAGCACAATTTGGACAAGTAAGGCAACTTTGATTGACCCCCTACTTTTTGCACAACAGTCCTTCAGGTTTCATTTGCGGTCTTACTCCTCCGCGCTTAATTTAGCACGGATCCATCCAGCTCCGCCGATGCGGCTGGAGAGAGGCACGGTGGTCCGGCACCGGGTGCTCCCGGCTAAGACAAGGAACACCGCAACACAGCAAACCGCCGGTAGCTTGGAGCCCCTGTTACTGCTTTTTCTGATTTCAGACTCTGAAATACTACAGACCCAGCTCTCTTTCTTACCCAGGGTAAGCCACTTCAGTGTTTCCACATCTAGTTCATGACATGACGCTGCATTGATTTATGAAAAGACAACAAAGACATCATCCCAAGCATTTACTGTGCTGGAGGATGGGGCATATCAAGTATCTGTCTTCTAGCCCGTACTGAATAAGTACTGTGCTGGAGCAAATGCACCTTTCCTTCTCATTTTTTGACTTGAACAACAACAAAAAAAAAAAAAATATTAACTGTGCCATATATTTTCAGCACAAATGAAGGCATCTGGACAATTATATGCAATATTTATTCCAAAGATTTTCCTAATATCTAATGAGGACTGCAGGACTGAATGCGTGTTTCAAGGAAGAAGGTGTTCTCACTAAGAAAATGAGCGTGCCTACAAGTCCAGCATTTCTTTGGCTAAGATGTTCAGAAGCAGCTAAGAACCTTTCACATTCGATTTCTGGAATGCTCGTTTGGAAACTGGTTAAAGGGCTTTGCTCCTTAGAGACTGGGTGATAAAACACATGCCAAAAATACTGCTCCTCTACCAGGTCTCTTCATCTGCACTCCAAAAACCAGCTCCTGCCCTTCCAAAAGCCTGGGCTCTGTGTCTCATCCAATAACCACACACTCCCAGTTACCCCACCATTGCGTCTCTGCCTTTAGACCTGAACCACGGTGCTGAGGTTTGTGCCTACACCCGAACGCTGGCCGGGCTGGTGCTCTGCAGAAGGGAGCCCTGCGGTTCCCTGCCCTCCCGGCAGGCACACAGAGGAGCTGCTCATCCCGTCCCGGAGGCTGAATGAGCTGGTTAGAAACACTTATTCTAACTTCCCTGCGATTTTCCGCAAAGCCTTCCAGAAGCTGTAATTCACCCTATAAACCCACTGTAACAGAGGAGATCTCTAGCTATAGGCAGCAGGTTGAGGCACATAAATACCCGCCCTACAACACACGTAGTAAATGAGTCCATCAGGAAACAGGCTGTGGAAAGTTGGAGGCTGTCTATCACCCATAAAAAAACAGAGACAACAGCAGCAAAGTGATGGACCAGCTACAAAAAGTGAGGAAAGAGTAACTCCCAGCACTTCAAAGTGTGCTTCAGTACATTTCAAGGAGAGAAATCTGAGAAAAAAGAAAAAAGAAATAATAAAAAAACCACCAAAAAAAAACCCTAAAAGGTTTAGCCCTTTTCACTAAATAGTATAGTGATTTAAATAAAACTCTATAACCCATTACTGAAACTATTATTTCTCTGTAAAGCTGCATCGTGAGATGGGCCTAAAAGCCATCTGCTTGATTTTCCTTTCAGATCATTTATCAAAAGACATTTTTAATGTTTTAGCCTAACTAGTAAAGACTTTTGAGTTTCAGCCAATCGGCGAACCCAGCCGAGTAATAAGATGTCAGTGCCATGCATAATCCTTCCTCATGCAAAAAAAACGCTTTTAAAGTTAATAGCAGCTGAAAATAGAGCAAGGAAATGAAAGTTTGGGAATTAAACCCTCAGGGCATCCCAGCAGTAGCACAGCTGATCCACACATACCTCTCTACCTGTATAGGAGGCATTGGCTGGATAATGATCCTCTTATTGCCGTCAACATATGTACGCTGAGGTCCGTCCTCAGCAGGCTATGCAAATAAGGCAAAACCGATTCTTTCCATTTAAGACTTCCACAGAAGTATACGAGCATGCTTTATATGCCTTCTGTTCAAATCAGAGAAGAAATAATTAAATTCAAGTAGCACACCGAATATCTGGCAAATATTTTCTTGTTATGTGTCACTACAGAAAAGCTAATGGAGGAAAAGCTTTGGGCAACTGCAATACTGTATTTTGCAGCTCACAGAGACTAAGGTTGGTGGACGTTAGAGTTGTGTGCTGCTTGGCCATCTAACAAGCACTAGCATTGTCCTTCAATTAAATGGAATGGGCTTTGAGCCCTCAAATGATTAATCTGATTGTACGAGGGCACAGTACCGTGAATCAACAGAAGGATTAACGTGTAGCTCCTCTGCCCTGCTTTCCATACGAGCCTCTCAAAGCATATACATAAACATTTAATTAAGCCTCGCAGTGCCCACACAAAGTAAATAGACATAATTAAACCAACGTAAAGCTTCATACTTGAACCCGGACACAAAGGGCACGGCGAAATGTTTTCTCCCGCAGATTGAACGGGGAGCACCAAAGATGCTGCCGCTCCTCCCAGCTCCCGCTCCTCCCAGCTCCCACTCCTCCGCTGACGAGCGCCCGTCCCCGGCCAAAACCTCCAGCTGGCACTGTGAGCGTGAGGAGTGACACCTCTCACCAGTCACCCTGTCCGGAGACCATGCCTCGCCGCCTCCGTGTTCAGTACAAAACAGCAACCACGTGGTCAATAGACAGCGGAAAGACCGAATCATTTTACGTCGGCGTCAAAAGCCCCACTGGCTGCGTTTTTCAGACCACAAGCAAAATGCCTGTGATGAGGCTAACACCGCACATTTATCAGCGAAATTGAAAGAAAGGTGTATCAGCCAGATAAAAAGTCACTTCACTGTAACTAGTCACATTTTACACTCAAATAGGGCCTTAAATCCCAAGCAGTTCCGAAGAATCGAGCAAACCTCACAAATTGTGCAGCTGGCCAAAGTGCCAGCTTTTGTAACTCGGCAAAGCAAGAGCGAAACCCGCAGATCCACAACAGTTTATGCCAAGTTTATATGCATTTATACATGTATATGTAAATATATATAAGACACACTCCAAACCTCAGCTGCTTCTGTCACCAGTGCTCTTGAAGGACAAGCTGCCTGCAGCTATGCAGTTCCCACCTTGGAAAAAGGTTTTTAGCTCAAATATTTTCCTAAAAAAACCCACACTTTCTTCAGTGCTTGGGAATGACTAGCAAAAATGCCCTATGATTTCTATTTTAATTTTTTTTTTAGCATGTGATTACTAGGTTTCTCACTGGCTGGAGGCTGGCTAAGGTCTCAAACCTTTGAGGCAGTTCAGCCATCCAAGGACTTTGGCATCGTGATTCCCCGTCCCCCCCCCGCCCCCCCCAGCCTGGCTGATTACCACTTAGCATAAACACTGGAGACTGTGTCATGTTTAGTCAAAAAAACAGATAGTTGGTTGTTAGAAGCTGTAATTTCAGCCTTCAAGGATGCCCTTTTGTATCCTTGCAGGATTGCAGGGATCCTAGTGTCCAAGGAAGATACCCCACTCCCTCTGACCCGACAGTTAATTAAACTTTGAAGAAAGCTACCCCGTCACATGCCGAGGAAGAGCCAAGAGTTGATGAGAGGAAAGCTTTCGAACCATGAACCTCCTGGTGGGTGAGGAAGTGCAAGTTACTCCTAGGTGACGGGTATAGGGAAGAGGCACAGTTTTTATATGGTGCTTGAGTCAAGGTAACACATTTTGTTATTGGACAAAATAAAAGCCATTTACCTTATTCCTTATTTACCTTTAGAGAGGGGAAGATTTGTGCCTGTTCAATTTAAAAAAAAAAAAAAAAAAACCAAAAAAACAAAACCAACATAGTTGGATAAGAGTATGTGCAGCCCTGCCACAGTGAGTCTTGCAGTCATTTTGTACATCGAATAAAATATCAGCCTTTTATTAAGTCTATTACATTTCTTAATTTGTTTTAGACTCTGTTCACTTCCTTGTTATTGTTTTAAATTCACAAGGGATAATTTTAAACTAACCTTCTCATCTTTTGCAGCAAACCCTCATCAATAAGCACTGAAAGGATGATTAAAATATCACTCCATGTAGAACAAACTAAGTCAAAATTACCGTGGGGAGTAAATTACCCTAACAGAGATGTAATGTCAACGCCTTAATTTTATGAAGGATTTATTATTGGGGGAAAAAAAAAAAAGAAAAAAAAAAAGAAAACGTACTTCTAGTGCTCTAAGCAGGTCTTTGTCAAAATAGCTTTTTTACTTTGTCAAAATAGCTTTTTTAAACAGATAAATGACACGCTTTGGTCTAATACTTCTTCATCCCCAGTGAAAGAATAACTCAGCAGAGGAAAAACAGTAATAGCCTTATCAGCATACTAGGGATACAGGTCCAAGCGTCCGTAACAACTGTGTATTTGTCTCACCCGGCCAGTCGCTTGCTCTCCAGGCATCCACAGAGCTGCCCTTGAAGGAAAAAGCTCTGGTGGCCAAGACACGGGTGGGCTCCCCCCGTCACCCGAGCGGCAGCGGGGCGCAGATACGTGCCAGCCAACCCGAGCACGTGGCGGGGCTGAAGCTCGCCTTCTCCGTGGGGCGAACCGGCGGAGCACTACCGGGCCCAGATGAGCGTCTCATCCCCGCTCGCAGCTGCCCCGCACGGCCCTGCGGCCAGAGCTGCTGCCCGGATCGGCTGCCGGAGCGGACCGCGGGTCCAGAGCTTCATGGCTCGGGCCATTTCAAACAGACAGACGGACAGAGCCTGACTGAATCGGAGTCCCAGGTTGCAAACACACGTAACTGCCCCTTCTCTGTGCTTCTTAATCACATCTTAGTAAGCAAGATAAAACTTTACCCTAAATCGACAAGCGCTTTAATTACAACATAGACTTTGAAGTTGAATTTCCCTCGCTCTTTTGCTATTTGTTATGGGGTTTTCTGGGGTGGGGTGGGTTGCAAGCACTGGGATGGCAGCAGCTGAATGAAACGCAAAGCAAGTAACAAACTGCAAGAGGCAGCTGCCTTTTTTCTCAGGTTCATTTCTACCCAAAGTCGGATTACAGACAGTGCCATTAGTAACTACACAAGACTAAAACGCAAAAATTAGGCTAAAATCAGCGCTGGCATTCAGAACGGCCTCCCTTAGGAAGGCACGAAGCTTTTAACCTGGCAGTAAAAGGTGATCAAACGGGCCTTGTATTTACGTACTCAAATCCAGCCTGCAGTGATGTGGCAGTACTGGCTCCTTTCATCCTTTTATCTCGTATCAAGTGCTTTGCCATCTCCGGAGCTGATGTCTCTGTCCAGGAGCGTCCCGGTCCCCGCAGTCAGCCAAGCCCCCGCCCCGGGGGGGTCCCAATACCACCCCGCCTGATGGGAGCCGCAGCGTCTCGGGCGCATTATGCTCGGCGTGCCTTGCTTCCCCGGCTTAGGCCAGAACTGCTCTCTGTTCAGCCGCTGTGAGACAGGGATGGCTTGTAAGTCAAACTTCTCACGTTATTTTAACACAGGTGAAAAAAAGAAAGAGGGTAACATGGTCCTCAGATATTTGGCAACGAGGCTTTAAAGCCGAATGGTTCCTGGGCTCATCTTCAGTTGACATCCTTGTACTGTGCTTTCCCTCCAGCTACAAGCAGGTGCCTGTAAGGCTTGGATTTTTCCTTTTCTGTTTGTTTTTTTGTTGTTGTTTTTTTTTCTTTTTTTTTTGTCTTTCTTTTCATTCCCTCCCATCAAATGTTCATTTATTCTCTTGAAATACGTCCAGGATTGCCTGCCTCACTATTTACCTTTGATTTCTATGGAATCAGAGATAATCTGTACACTTGTCAAATTAATTTTTTGGCACTTTCTATATTAACCTCTCAGCTTCAGGGATAATTTTAATTCTTTAATCTAGATATGAATATATTTGAACTCTGCAGCTATTGCATCATACTGTTCTTTGCTAAATTCTTTAAAGATGCCTCACATTTCCACATTTCTTCCCGGTACTAATTAGGTGGCAAAGAGAAGAAGGACCACATTCAGCAGTCCTTGACCCATACAAAATAGAGCACCTTGAAGTCCAGCACTGCAGCCTCTTTGAATTGAATTGTTTTACCCATTCAGATCTGATGCATCCACCTTTATTCTGCTGCGCTTAACATATATTCGTAACAAGAGAAAGCCAAATGGCCAACATATTTCTGAATCCTGCCAACCGCTGTGTTCGTAAACTGACCGAATGCTGGTTTAGCCCATTAAAGCAATTCTCAGCAGACTTTTCTTTTGCTATTACACAATCAAACAGATTCCTGCGACACACAGCTGATAGACATCTAGGGCTGGACTGACTCAAACACTGTCAAATATCTATTGTGGGAAATGATTTTACAGGATAAAAGCAAAAATTTATTTTTTTTTTTTGTGTCTAGATTTCCTGCCCTTTCAATTATTCTTGCAGTGCAGGAACGACAGTTATCTGGCAGTTTCTTGGTGAACAGCAACCGCAGTCCCCCAGAAGCAGAACAGGCCCTCAGTCAGATCTGCCTCCCACCGAGCTGCTGGATAAAAAGGACAAACCTTGCCCCAGGAGACCACCACCACCACCCTGGCTAAAGCACAGAGAGATAAGCAGACCAGTTACACGTCGCAGAGCAAATCCCCAGGAGAACCAGAAAGGGAGCCACCGTGACCAGCACTTGTGCCTCGGTGGTGGGCTTACTCCTGTTCTTCCCCGCCTTGCTCCACGTGGAGCACCCTCGCCCTGCCCCAGGAACGTTCTTGTTTCTGCTCTACTCAACGTCTCCCATCCTCTTCTGTGACAACAGACAGATAATTCATTTATTTATTCAACAACGTCTACCGCTTCTATTACAAAATTACCCTTTCCATTTTGCAGAATCCCCGTTGCCTCATTCACTTCTTTTTCTTTATCCACTTCAAGTCTCTCTTATTTATTTTTACCTCTTGTCCAGTTTTCATTGTGCCTTCTATCTTTGCTACCCTTACGCCTCCTTTAACATTTTCCAGTTTATTCTGTAATCTTTTCAGATCCCCTTTGAGTTTGATCTTTCATAATTCACATGTCCTTTGCTGCCCCTCTTCCCACTTGAAAGTCCCTGTTAGCTGCGTCCGCCTTATTTTGCTTTTACAGCAAAGTCCTGCTCTTATCCCAGTACAATGGCAAAACTCCTATTGATTTCAGTGGAAAAGGGGCTCTTGGAGTGTTTATGGCTTTGCACAATACACATAAGCCCTGGGTGGGGGGCGGCGGGGAGACAGCGTAATTAAGCAGTACAGCATGACAGGCCGTGTCGCACTGCTGATTAATGGGTGCGCGGTGTGTGTAATAAACGTGAGCCTCCGGCACACCTGAGGTGCACATTAATCAGCCCTATTGTACAACCTGAAAACTCTGATCATTACGAAATGGGTATTTAAAACATTAAAATGCCCTTTTTGGTGATAGAAATCATTAATCAGAGTGGAGATCTACTCTGGTGTCCATGACTCCATCAGGCTGCAGTGACTTTCCGTCACTGTTCCTCTTTATGTTGCAGAGCTAAAAGACAGGATCCAGTATTTAGTTTAAATGGACAATCTGCCAGTTTACCTTTATGCCTTTGTCACCGTGGGGATCAAGTAAAACGCGCACCAGCGGGGCACATCCCTGTGCCATCACCCTCTTTGTTGACGAGTATCACAGGTGAGGGAAGATATTCAAAGGAGCCTCCACAGCCAGTGTGCTGTAAGTTTTGGGAAACACCACGCAGCAACAGCCCCCGCGAACACCCGCCTGCAGGCCGCCCTCCACCTGCCTGGAAATATAATGGGACCTCGCTCTTGTGGCGGTGCAAAGGGGTCCGTATGGTGTGGCACCCCGGGTGGCTTGTATCAGAAGACGGTAACCTTCACGTCGGTTGCAATACTGAGCAAATAAGGCCCGTTTGCTCTCGTATTTTGCTTGTCCTGACAACCTTAGACATAGCTCCTCCGCTTCTCGTGGCTGCAAGAAACAGGTAACAAGTGAGCTGCTTGCCCACCTCACCCGAGAAGGGGCCTGTCCGCACCCCAGGCAGCTGGTTCGTCCAGTTAGCGTTCCGCTGGGAGCTACGGGAGCTCCCGCCTTGTACCGCCCTTCAAAGCACACGTGGTCGTGTCGTACCTGTAAGGTGCTCTGGTCACGGTGGGGTGTGCTCAGGAAGGTGCACGGAGTGTGACCACGCTGCAACTCCGGCGCTGCCTGCGCTCTTTTTTGCACAGGAGAGAATTGATAGCTGCTTTCAGAGACAGTCACCGTGGGTCTTAAATCCATTAAGCCGGAAATCACAACCCTGCTGAAACAGTAGCGCGCGTGTTTTGCCCTAAGGATTATGTGGGGTACCTCACCCCGTTTGCAAACCCCAGCGCTGCATCCTCCTGCTGACACCCCGCTCTTTCCCCACGTATCTCTGGGCTCACACATAGCCTCTGGTGCTTTTCTGAGCAGGTGACTTCAGAATCGCAATTTAATATCATTTTCCTGTAGCCTTACCCTCCCAGATGCCTTTTGATGGCCAGACTTCCTACCGCCCACGTGCTCTCCAGCAGCGCTCTGCGGAGGGGGTGAGGAGGAGGGAATCCAATAACCGGTAACGGTGCGGCGACAGGCGTAGCACCTGCCATAACAGTCCCCCGCTCCTGGCTGCACTCTGTAGTACTTTACAACAAACCCTCTCCCACCTTGCTTTCATCTCCCACCAGACAGGCTGCGCTCGAACGGTAAGAGAGGCTGAAGCCCGTGCCCCCTCATCGGGGGCTGCGTTGCACTCGCTGATGTCCCAGACAGTTCTGCTTTAAGTTATCAGAGCTCCTCCTGTGAATCAGCTTTTGAGGACCGAACAACGTAAGTAAGAAACAAGTGGTAACGGTAACGTCAGAAAGGAGTTGAGAAGCAGACCTCACTTAACAGAAACTGAAGTTTTCTGTCGCCCGGTGCTTTTTCCCCAGCAGAGAGCGCGATGCAAAAGGCCCAGTCCTCCAAATTCCCCGCTTTGCTAAATAGCTTCTTTCTCTCCATTCACATGGAGAAGGGCAGCTCGATGCTATGTTTGTTTTCCAATTTAGGGCCCACGCCAACATGTTCCAAAAGTGCTGGCATTTTCATTTTGTTCAGCTTAATGGAGGGTGACTCAAGCATTAAGCTGTTTGGTTTTGGAAAGCAAATCAAATCTACTGTGCAGCAGAGGGTGAGGTATGCTGCAGCTCTATGCCAGATATATATTTTAGAGCAGATTTCTATGTTTCCTTTGTAGAACAACCTGAACCCTGTTCCGTTGTGTTGTATCTGCCCATTTCCTTTCTGAAAAGACCTACCACAAACTCCAGACATCCAATAGCTTCACATGCCTTCTATTTCTTTCTTTTTTCTTCCTTTTTTTTTTTTTTTTTTAAATCACTGCTGCTTTCTTCAAACTCCCTCAAAGCCAAACTGGCGTGAGTCTCTATATATTTTCTATAACTGCCACGTAAGCATAGTCAGAACGACCCCAGAGGACAATGAGAGGTCTACGGTTCTCGCGCATCCAGAGGTGTTCCTCCTTGGTGCTGCAAAAGGAGCACAAAACCTCACTTGGGGCCCCGAGACCTTTTGCACACACAACAGGTTTTCTGCAAGGTAGGCGCTGACGTATCCCTTTGCTGTCACGCCATAGGGTGTAGGCGCACGGGTAAGCTGCAGGTGGTGGTGATTTTTCTTTTTGGCATTAATTGGCTCTGCAAATCTGTAGCACATTTAACCATGCCGGATCCCAGCAAAGATTTGGGGGTTTATCTGTTTTCCCCCATGTGGAAACTGCAATGTTCTGGGGAAGCACTGGAACATCAGAGACAGGCACCAGACATTTTGTAGCTAAATCAAAGCTCTCCTCTTTCACCAGGAGAAGGAATATTCTAGAGGAAGAGTATAAGCCGCAATCAGAAGCGGGAACCTAAGCATTTGCTTGTTAGAGCTGAATTTAGCAATATAGAAGAAAATAAAATAGCGTGCTTCATACAAAATGCAACCTGAAATAGCAAGTTCCTAGGAGTCAGCAGAACTTTATAATTTCTGAATCGTGTAACCAGCTGGTAGCTCTGTAGTTGTGCAATGCAAGAGGGGGCAAAATTTGCCGCAATGCATATGGGCGGCACGATATTGAAACCTTCTTTGGAGACTCTGCTCTCAGCACAAAGGGAGCTGCACACCCTGGGCACAGCCATGGGTGGCGGGTGTAAACCGAAGCTAAGACTAACAAAACCACTGCAGCAGAATGAGTGTAAATCATCAGAGGTCCATAATTTAAATGGCAGCACAGGAGCAAATAGAGGCTGAGGCAAGCGACTTCAGCTAGAATTAGATCTGGGGGGATTAAAGGAGAAGCCCCACTGAAGACGACAATTTCTGAGTGTCTCTCTGTTCAGCCTTTATGCATCTGATCTGCAATACTCAAACCTTTTTCAAAGTATTCAGTTTTGGGTTTATTTTTGTAAAACATAAGTGAAACGCTCTTTTGGCTGTGAATCTCTGCTCTCCAGCTAGTAAGAAAATTTCAGAAGTTTTCATAGTAAATAGCTTCCAGCAGAGAATGATTAGCATGAAGATTGATTGTGTGATTTGCCATAATATATGGTAAATGTTTTCTGCAACTAAATAAGAAGAGCATGATCCTACTCTGTGGGAGGGCTGGTTTAACTGCTCAGAACATCCCAGGGAAAAAAAGATGCTGTTAAGGAACTATAAAAGAAGTACTAAATCGCGTTTTCTCTTTCCGCCGCAGAAGGTCAGAATGACCTAGCACTGTTGCAGTAACATTTTTAACTTAGACGGCGATAATTAGAGGTAGAATACATTTCCACCTTTGATACGGAGAGAAAATACCACACTTGATATTAATCACACCTTCAGTACCAAAGACTGGCGCGTAGCCGTGGGTGCCCTTCAGCCGTCCACAGGACCAGCTGACGGGGCAGAGTGTCTCCGCCTGCCCCGCGGCAGCGGTGAAGACAGCTCTTGTCCCGAGCTCTCACCCAGGTTCACTAGAGCTACAAGAGGTTTATCTCGTAAAAAACACAGATATCCTCAAATGCACAATACACTGTTAATTACATTCCAGACCGTACTCCTGACGCTCGCATCCTTTCACCAAAATGATAAAAAGCTTGCCTTCTGCTTACCAAATACACAGCTAGAAACCCCCATCAAATGTCTGCTCTGCCTGTTTGCTTTAATAAAGAGAAGGCATTTTAGAGGAACAGCTCCCGCACTGTCATTCAGAACAAAAACGCAGAATTAACAGCCTTTTTCAAGATCTTTGCAGGCACGATCCCATTTTCTGTGATGGGAAGAGCCTATTTCAGAGGAAAGCAAGCAGGGCACTTGTCCGGGACCCCAGGGAAACACGCAAGCTCTCTAGACTGTCCCCAAGAGAAGAAAAGGACCAATCTGTCTCCGGTCTCCAGTTCTCACAGTGCACAAACAACATGATTTCAGCCACTCCTGCAAGCAGCCTCGAATGATCTGAGCTGCTTTTCTCCCTCACCAAGACTGCAGCACTGCCTAGGAGAGAAGGGGGGCAAGGCAGAGCCCTCCGAAACCAAGCACCTTCAGAGCAGGGGAAAAAAGTTGGACCAAAGAGCCCTTGAATTTCTCCTCCATCTCCCTCCCACGCAAAAGGGAAGGGGGCTCCTCAGACCTGGGAGAGGAGAGGAGACAGGATGGGATGTGGGCAGATGCTGGAATTTAAGACTGTTGTTTGCCAGCAGGCGGCTTGTCATAAAATACACCACGATTCAGTCTCATCTGGGGCTTTGCAAGCAGAGCTCCAGCCAGCGGTGAGCTGGTGATACCGTAATTTCCTTGCACGTGGTGCAGACACGGAGGAGGGGGAGAGAAGGGTTAAAGGGTCAGAGTGCAGACTGAGAAAATACAGCACGTGCACAGGAATCCGTTAATATCGTAACACATTTTCTTTTAAAGCTGGGACAGATGACCTGAGCAGCACATCTTTTTGGTGGGCCATGCAAACTTCAGCCCGTTTTGGCATGCTGTAACACCTGCAGAAGCAGCAAGGTTTTTGGCAAGCGGATGAGAAGGCAGCGGTGCTTGCCGACAAAACTTCAGCGCACACACACAAATCATCGCATGCAACTATACATGCCTTTAAACACATTACTCCCTTGCCCTCACAGAAGGCTAACTTTGCAGTAAGTTTGACTTACTTTGCTCTAGTGGGGAATTTGCTCAGAATGGGGTTATCTGAGCCAAATTCCCTGTGTCAGGGCCCATACACGAAAAAGGGGTATGAGTTACTTACTGCATAGGCAGTCATTTGCCTGGAAAGGTCACAAAAACCTCCAATTTGATTAGCAAGAGCCAAACTGGAAAGATTAGGCCCAAGAGCACTTCAATCATTACTTTGGTCCCACTGACTTTCAGACAGGTTTTCCACACTTGCTCAAAAAAAAAAAAAAAACCAACAAAAAAATCATAATCAGTGCTGTAGAGACCCTGTGGGAAACCCTGGGTATGATTTCCCTGCCTGGTTTTTCATTTCACTTACCCTTCTAGAGCTGGTGGTACCTATGCACTAACATTATTCTCCTTTCTGCTTTAATTTGGGCTCGGAGCCTTCTTAAACTGATTTTATGCTTACTTAGGAAAGTGTGTTACTTCCAGCAAGAGATGGCTTTTACTGAGAGCGTTTCCCACAATGACTTTTTAATCTTCCTACCCTTGACCTTTCAGTTCAAAATATTAAACAAATCACAAGCTATTACTTGTATTTATTAGACCATTAAAAGCCGAACCCACCTTGTCCCAAAAGTTATGTAGGAAAAGGGGAGCCCAAAGCGAGATAATTATAGTACAAAAGACCAAACATAAGTGAATTATTCTTGTGACATTTTCCATTCTTGTTACCATCTTTGTAATGAAAATGAGGTGTCAGAAGCTTCATTCCTCATACCCAAACTTTATGCGACTTCAGTTACGTGCTACATTACCTTGAGGTTTTTCAATATTTGGAAGTTGGGCCAGCTAGCCATTCCCCTAAATTTCTGATTACAGACTCAATAACCCATGGGAGAGGAATAGAAAGCCCAGCTAATCGATGCGTATTTCTTAAGCAGAGCTGATGCAATACCTGGCTGCTGAGGAATGCATTTGAAGACCCAAGTCTGAGTCCTCAGCCTTTATAAATGCATAGATAGGGAAAATCTCACGCCATAGCTCTTCTGTGCACTGTGCTCATTAAAAGGCAGCACACAG
Organism: Sagittarius serpentarius; assembly: GCA_034782735.1. Taxonomy (NCBI): domain Eukaryota; kingdom Metazoa; phylum Chordata; class Aves; order Accipitriformes; family Sagittariidae; genus Sagittarius; species Sagittarius serpentarius. Next base: position 17,328,270 of record JAVKLA010000054.1, on the reverse strand, counting down.
GGAAATGCAACGGGTTGAAGGTCTAGAAAGAATTTTTAGTGAAACAGAAATCCTCAGTAAAAATACAAACCACAAACTTCCGGGAGCAAGAGGTTTAAGAACAGCACCGCAACTGCAAGATTTGGTGGTGTTGACGGTATTTCAGATAAAGAAGGTATTAGGAGAACAGGACAGTTCATGGCAATAGATATCATGGTTGAGTTCCTTCTATTTCTTCCAGTGACTATGTTTCAGACAAAAAAACACATTAATTTACCTTGCCATCATCTGTTTTCAAGTCCAAGTGGGCTGTGGAATGAATTTGAAAGGGCCTCGTATATCAGTGTACTATCAGAAATACTTCCATGTTCAACACTGCCGAATAGCAGCATTTATTCACGTGCTTCTGCTCAGCCCCATTCCTATACGAGGGGCTGCCGCACACTAACTTGAAAGGCTAAATTTTGAGCCGTTGTCCAAAAGGGCAAAAAAGCAGTTATCCGTGAGGAAGTGGAAGATGATGTTCAGGGCAAGCCAAATATATTTAAGTGTATGACTTACAAGCATAGCGTCAAAAGATGATCATAAAAAGTATATTTGAGGAAGGTCTTTACGAGTTATTTTCCTTTGCAGTGGAAGAACCATGAACTTTCTCAGAGCTCCTGCAGCAGCCCAAGGTGACCAAGAGCAGATGCACGGACAGAGGCTGGGTGGTTCACCCTTCCCTGGCAGAGGAAGGTCAGCTAGCGTCCTGGTACGGCTTACGTGACAGCTGGAAAGTGAAAACTCTGCTTTTGGCGTGGCTCTCAGCCCAAAGAAAGTTTTATGAGGTTTGCTGTTATTGCTGGTGTTTGTTGCTGCTGGTATCCGGACAAAGGCGTTAAAAGGCAATGAAAGGGCTCACACGCTCGCAGGCCGGGAGCTTCCAAGCAACACTTTCGCCCGACCCCTGGCTGTGTGCAACCCGTTCTTCTTGGGAGACCTGTTGGCATTTCGAGGTTACCAAGTTTTGCAGCCAACCCCCTGTAACAAGGTGAGGGCAACAAACATTTTGCTTCTAAACCAGCAAACTCAGTATTACTTTCACACCACTCCGTTAAGCACACATTACGGCGCTGTCTTGGCCTCTGTTAACAATCATAAAGAGATATTGGACTTTTCCTAAGAATCAGATTACAAAAATGTAGCTGAGAGACATGCAAGGACATAAAAATTCCAATGAGATAAAAGCATCCCTGTTTACATAGCAATTCTGCTTCATTAGACTCAGTGTTGTTTCATTATATTCAATGCCATTTAGTTTTGATGTTCGTTTCAAGGCTGCTTATTTATACTGAGGCAGAGCGAGGGAAACAGTAAAAACTCTGTGTTGAATGCAATGTTGAAATGGGGTTTAATATGCAATAAAATGTATATATCGTCTTCTAGTTAAGAAAGCGTCACTGTTTGCTTACATATGGTACTACACAAACCATATCCTAAAATCAAATTGGCCTTCAGATATCAGACACTAAACCCCGCAAGCAGAGACTCTTGACTGAGACTGCTCAGAGACTATTCAGAAGAGAGAGAGAATTTTTTTCCCCTATTTATGCATACGTTCTGCTAGGTGAGATTCACTCCCATTTGGGGCTTTAAAGAAGGCTGCTTCTTCTCAGGGATGAATTTCACTTATTAATAGTAGTGCCTACATCCATCTAGGGTCTTTTGCTGATGGCAAAAATCCAGGGGACGTGGGCTGGTACCTTTGAGGCAGAACAGACTACTTGCTACACTGTAAAATTGCCTATTTTCTTGAAATGCTTTTTATCAAATTTCTTATATGCAGCAGCTCAAATCCACTAAGGGATTAATTTTTCATTTTATTGTATGCTGTTTTGCACATCTTGCTATAGGTTTTCCCTGAAAGTGCATAAACTTATTTTAATTGTTCCCAGTGCTGACACCCATTTAATTAAACGGTAGTACTATAGCAAGATTTACTATACAGAAACAGAGACTTTTTTTAAAGCAGTAATGGAACATATAATAGATGTGTCACATTTTAAAAGCCTAATTAAATCTATTGTTTCTCTATATCCTCAGCATGTCGCTCTCAAGTGTAAGATATAATTTTAAGTGGCTGAGATGTTTATTTCAATGATCATACGAGCCAGATCTACATTTAGGGTGGCTGCTCTTGGCAAAGCGAAGGGAGTATTCGGCGAGAGCGTGTGTGGTATGGGGCCCTGACTATAACTCAGATAAGCAAGAGGAGTGAAAACAAGGGAATGCGTTCTGCTCTTTGCGGTTCTCATCTGATGTCCTTGGACGGGAAAGGGAGCTGAGTCAGTCCTGGGGAGGCAGGTGGAAATCCAGTCCCTTTCACTCCCAAAAGATGCAGCTTTTTGCGTTTTGGTTTGTTTTTTTTCCCCCCAAAACTGAGCCAGACCCCTACAGAAATGAACGGGGGGGGGGGGGGGGGGGGGGGGGTGGAACTGGAGGACCAGGGAGCCTTTCCACCTCACCAAAGAGCCTTTACAAGACAGCAAAACACATCACTAGGGTGGTGCAAGGACAGAGCTCTACCTGCCTCCAGGCAGGGAGCAGGGGGGGCTCTTAAATCAGCGAGGAGGACGGCGATGGGTGCAACAACACCAGCGTTCGCCGTGGGGCAAGAGCCAGCATATGACTGCTTTCCTTCAGGGATGCCTCCCAGGGCAGGCTGTTCTGCACTGCCCCTTCCTCCGGGATGTGCCTTGTAAAGACAAGTCATTTATCTGGAGCCGGCTGGGATAGCAGCTCTGCGTGAGCTTCCCTCCCAGCTCGGGGGGGTTGGTGTTTTGGGTTTTTTGACCACCTCGTGCGCTGGCTTTCAGGTCCTAAGAGGAAAAAAAATTGCAGTGATTATTAGAACAGAGCCAGGTAGGATTTTCCAAAGCACCCAGCATTAAAGCACACTCTGCTCCCAAAACGGAAACTCCCAGCACTTGTAGGGGTAAGTAGGCTACAGCCCGCCATTCTTGGAGAAACTCCCCTCTGTCCGTAATCTCAAAATGGAAAAGATATGTAACGTTTCAGAGACAAGCTGAACTCCAGCCGAGAGGCAGGGTTTCAGCCCATGAGGCCAAACTCCTTTACCCCCGTGGCGTTTCAGCAGTGGAGCAGATCGCAGAGCTTAGCTCAGAGCTGTTACCGCCGTGATGAGAATCATCGCACTTCATCCCTTCTGCACAGTTAATACAATCACGGCTGATTTTAAGGGCAATCAAATACCACAAGTCCCTAAGAATGAGAATAATAAGAGGCACCGAGGGAGGCAAATTCCCTTAGAGATCATTGGAGATTATCTTAAAGAAGTAAATTCAGTACAAGCTAGATATCAAATGTAATAACTCATGCAAAATACCCTTTTGTGGAGAATCAGAAGCATAGTGGTTATTTAGTCTTTGGCATCTATAACCTTTCATAGCGAAGAATACATTGTAATTATTTAGTCTTACATAAGTAATCACTTTTTTCCTGCTTTAATATTCTGAAAATAATTATATTACTTAAGGTTCATTAACCGTTTCCAGCAGAATAACCAGTTTTATTTAATTAGCTAGATGAAGCTTTTTAGTTACTTTCTTTCTTTCCATCACTGATTAAACATTAGTTTCAGAAGATTAGCACCTATTTTCTTCCAGTCAATATGCTCTCTAGTTTATAGTCTTTTCGGGGGGGGGGAAGTTACGGTAAATCAGACTGAAATGCTATGATTACTTGGAGAAGACACCAGTGAGAAATAGGATTTGCTGAATTCTTTCATCCACTATCCTGCCCTTAGCAGCAGAAATGGTAAAATGGTCAAAAGCAGAGTGAATACCACTTATAAGGGGCCAAGTTCTCCTGCTACACCCTTCGTTATTGAGCAAGAACCATGCTCTGGATATCCTCAAAGGGACACTGGCATGAAATAAGTATAAACCTGATGTAATACATCAACCGTGTATTCCACTCACCTAGCTTTGCTACCAAAGCACATCACTTTACAGGTTGGGATATGAACTGTTACTCTCCCAGTCCAATTCTGGCGTGTGGAAATGACCGTCACATTACAGGCATCGAATATTCAGGATTTATTCTTTTTCTTAAATCTGACTTCAGGCAATTCCTGCAGCAGCGTATTCTACGTGCTTTCTGTACAAGTGGTAAGTAAACCTTGTCCCTGCATGCTTCGGCTGCCCAAAAAGGACAAAATATGTACGTCCTGTACATGCAAGACCATTTTTGCAAAGCACAGTTCCATGTATGCCACCCTGGAAGAAAACGGTGGTGAATGGGAAGGAAATGGTGAAAGTAAGGCAGAAAGCAGCTTGGAAACAGATGCTTTCCCTGTCTTTACCAAAACCACCACCCAGGAAGAAAACAGCCCTGCCACCCTCCGTCCTACCAGGTGGAAGGGGAGGAGGGTTACGGGCTGCAGTCCTTGGGCAGGAGCTCAGGGCACCGCAAAGCCAGCCCAGGCAAGCACCTTGCTCGACCCGCAGGCCAGGAATATTTTTATCGACAATTTACGGTCCTATCTGACCAGTCACTGCAGCCATTAGCCACCTTCCCTCGCTGAAATGCGTCTAACCTCCACAGTGCCAAAGATCTGGACTACCAAAAATGAACGGCCACGGGATGATAACATAACTTGTACTGCATTAAGAAAATCAACGACTTTGTAGAGACAAGATCCAGCCACATCAGCTCTCCACTACCATCTAACCTTTCTTAAATTTTAGCAAACGAAACCTCCACATCTACAAAGCACACAAGCACAAGCATGAAATTTTACTCCTTTCAGGAGGGAAAGAAACAGCGTTTCAGCCTGCTTTGCCAGTTAATTTTTGTGCCCTTCACAAACTGTATTTGCCTGCAGCAGTAAAACCAGAACTTTCTTATCCGTCCCCGCAGCCCATTCCCTTGGAAGCAAGCACAGCCAAGCAAATGCAAGCACCTACAGCAGACTTCCAAATGATGCACTGTTTTGACGTGTCATGGGTTTCAGGTAGCGGGTATTAGCAGGGGGTTGATGATTGGTATATGGATCTTTAGCGAGGGCATAATTCTATCTATTTCATTATGAATAATAAACATCCAAAATGAAAATCCAGTTGATTTTAACTGAAAATTACAAATTTCTATAGATGGTAATTTTTAATTATTATTTATTATTACCTGTGCTCAAGGCCTTTTTTTGCACACGTCATAGAAACAGATCTAAACTGTCAGTTACATCAACAATCTCTTTACATTTGGCAACATAAAACAACTTTACTGCAAACTACAACTACACTTCTGAGGTCTTTCATGACTTGGGTATAAGGAGTCCAGTTTTAAGACAGACCTCTGCCTCTCCCGATTTTGACGATAATACACTTGACTTGCAAGAAAGCCACAGATGTGTCAAAGAGCCAAACCAGGGAGTAAAACTGTAGCTACTAACATTTCTGCTCCCGAGTTGCTGCCATACTATTTTTTGCTTCTTTCCTCAGCACAGCCATGCTACCAGCTAACACAAAGGCCACCCTCTGATCTGCTCTGGTGCACAGACGGATGAGGGCAAGCCCTCCTCCTAGCATCCGAGTAAAGCAACCCACTCCTAACACAGAATCAGTTATATACCTTCATATAAAATAAGGAGAACCAAGGTGACAGGAATATCTAGTCTGAATTCCTGCGTGGCACGTGCAATGGCTGTCCACACCACAAGCCCTGCAGCAGAGGGAACTGTGCACTATAGGCGACTGACAGGCAGGTTTTGGAAAAAGCCTTCTGTTTATGTACGCAGAGTCAATACCCAGCCAGCTGACAGTCAGAATTCAGGCACCATTTAACACACCTGTCAGTATAGTTGTTTACTTGGTCTCCTTGACCATTATGTACATTTTCACAGTGGGTAAAATCTGTCCAGAACTCAACAAAATATGCCCATCTATTGTCTGGGTATTGCAAGAAGAAAGATGAAAGAGAGACACCAAAAAATTTTTTCTTTTTAGGCTACTGATGGGGTCACGAAGCAAGAAAATATTTCAGCCTCTCATTTCCTCCCTCTGTAAGTTAGAGACAAGCCTTTACAAAGGAAGGACTCGATGTGGGCTTGTATAAAACATGAGAGAAAACTGATAGCAGGTGGCACTTCAGTTCCCATATTCCCAGAGCAAAATCAAAGCTGGAAGGTAACTGTTAAATTCTGCCTCTGAAGCAAAGCTTCTCCTTTAAACATAGCACACCTAGGCAGGTTACTGCAGTTCCCTGCAAGAACAATGCTGTTGGGGTGGCTTCAGTGCTTAACAGGCAAAACAGTAAAACCCCAAATTCTTCAGGATTAAAGACAGATTTTATTTTTTTTTTTTTAACCTCATTATGTTAAGCATGTTGTTCCATTTCCTTGTCCCTCAAAAACTGCCTTGCAACAGAACCAGAGGATAAAGCCAAAAGCTCCGAGTCGGACACAGCACTGATCCTGGACATCGACTTCATTGACTCCGGTGAGTTAGTCCTGGCTACCGCAATAAACTTGCACCAAGAGCAAGTTCACTGCTGCAGTTTAGCCGGTCTGTAAGAAGAGCTCCTCATTAAGCAATGGGACTCCTAATTAAGGAGTACAACTAAGATCTTGAGCCAGCATTAACTGGCAAAGCTTTACTGACCGTAACTCTCTCCAGACTTCCAAAAACTTCCCTTGCAAACTTGTGGGTTTGACAGCCATTTCACAGATGCTCCTTCCCTCCAGCTGCGAGCCTCTCTGCTGGCTCTGCCCTGCTTTTCTGTACTTCGCTGGCATATCAGAGCTCCGAAAACTCTCACGCGCTCTAAATTTCCTAGCCCATGCTCATTGCCACTGGCTTCCATTGTTGTCGTTGCTCCTTTTCAATTTAGTGCTGTCATCTTGACTGACTAAATGGCAAATCTTTCAATAGCTGGTGTGTTTTTCAACTCGCCATTTACAAAACAAGCCTCTAGTCCCCACGGTCAGAGAGAGGAGTTGGGAGAGCAGGGAGAAAGCACACCCTAAAAGCGAAAGAACAGAAAACAGGTTTTAAAACCCTGACATTTACTCCTTTTCATGGTGGAGTGATTTGCAGGAAAGCTCCACGTGCTTTTTAACTGCTTGGGACTCTCAGAACACACGCTACTCAGTCTGCGGGTCTGTGTCAGGTTTTGGCACCACAAAACAGGGTTACAGTCAGTCCCCATTCCCCGTCCACCCAAATGTAACCACACCGGCTTCCTAAGCTGGCTGGCTGGGGACAGGTAGCCTGGGGAGCTTTTTAAAATAGCTGGCCACCAAGCCCAGTTTTCATATACTCTTTTAAATTAGTATTTTTTTCCAAGATGTTTGTATGGCACCCTGCAAGAGGATTTCATTGCATCTTGATAATTTAAGATTTTCTTTCCCTGCTGTCTGTAGTTATGGACTTTTTTTTTTTTTTTTTATCTGTTCCATCTGTGAAGTGCAATGAATTTCTGTTAGACTTTATAGTGACTGTCCTCCCAGTTTAAATCTTCCCAGAGAACCTGTTTACCTGTGCTTAATATCCAGGCTGTAGCGTAATAAATCACTTAAATGGACTTACAATTTGGTTGTAAAACATCAGGAGATGCTGACCAAGAATACTATTACATTATAAGCAGGAAACACTCATGTTGTAAACATTGTTCTCTTGCATTAAACACAGTATAAGGTTAGACCTTTTATGCAGTAGTGGAGGCAACAGAGGAGGTTCTTTCTAATAACATTATCAGTATATAGGGTTATCCTGAATATGACAATATCTTGAACCTGGCAGTGGGCCTGATTCCGCCCTGAATTAAATCGATTTCGTGATGGCTCCTCTTGATTTTTTCTGGAGCAAGTAAAACCCTAATACCCCTTGGGAGATAAATACATATGCATACATTCAGGTTATAGATCATGGTAGCATTTGGACGATACTACGAATATGATATCCTTCCACAGAGTGGGGTTACGACACATGGTACCCCTCCAGGGCTCACAGGTGTCTGCTGGCAGCCCTTCCCCCCAGCCCTCCCCATAGCCCTCAGTGAAGCCCCTACACGTAGAGAAGCTGGTGGGACTTGTGACATGATGTATGAAAGGCACGTTATTTTATTACAGCAGCACCTAGAATATCCAAGCAGAGGCTAGTGCATCATCACGGTAGCTACCTTAAAAAACGTAACATAAAAATCCATTCCTGAAACACCCCATGAATGCATTCACGTTATCGGCGAAGACAGTGCTGTCACCTCTAAAGGGTGATACATGCAGCAAGAAGCGTATCCATATGATACGGAAGGGACCGGAGCGCCTGCTAATTACAGAGACGATGGAGCTGCGTAACGTTACAGTTGAGTCTAGAAAAACCGTGTTTATGCTGTTTCCCTACTGGCAGCCGCGGATCCTAGTGAATTGTGGGGAAATAAGGATGCTAAACTGTCGGGAAGGGCTCCCGAGATGCCGGAAGGAGCGGCAGGGCACTGCAGTATTGTGCAAGAATAGTTGCTGAGAGTTTAGTTAAATTTAGCCTTTTTCTTGTGGCTATCAAAAGACTTCACCGGCCATAACAGAGACAGGATTATAACCCACAGGCATTGCGAAATTTTGTGTTAAGGAGTCAAAGGTGAGAATTAGGTCAAAATGATCTGAACCAAAATCTAGTGATATGAAGAGAGGGAAAAAAAAACCAAAAAACCACATCACACACATCTTGAGACAGCGGGAAGGCAAGAGTCATGGAGGGATGAGACCCAGCCACCAAAGCGTTAAGGAGACACGATCAGGAGATGTAACGGTATGTGAAGCAAGTAGTTTCACAGCAGAGAAACAAACGGAGAGTGCAGACGACTACCACGTCTGCATGGCCACGTGCTTGTTGTTACCCTTCTGCTGCAGGTTTCCACCTCACCTTCTGAAGCAAAAAAAGATCATACGACCATCCTTTTGTCTTTGGCCACGTAGGTAGAGCTTACTACAGACTTCCCAGTCAAGTGGATGAGGAAAGTTCACGTGATCGTTTACACTGTCTGACCAGCATGAGCTGTAGACTCCAGCCCAGTGGCCGCAACAGTCAGCTGGCCAAAGCTAGCATCTTTATCAGACCCAGAAGAGGACATCTGCCATCCCCCAACCTTGTCTTTCTTGTTTATAAGCTCTTTGGACCACCCATCCTAAGAAACGGTCTGCGAAAACTTGCACAGAAAATCAACTCCTACTTAAAAGACTTCAGACAACACAATCCCAGGCCGCCTCTTGACAGATAAAAAGTTGATTTGATTTATACTTTTCCTAATTGATAGACAAAACATAAGAGCATGCCAATGTGGAGTCAACTGTTGATTCTCTGGGTCAAATTCTGCTCACAGTTGTATGAAAACAAATTTGTACATCCATTTAATTGGTGTTTACATTAGTGTAACCGAGTGAAGAAATTGTCTAGTCAACCCTGATCTAACTCTCACACTATAAAAATTCAAAGCACAAAAAACCCCTCTGTTTAAATAGGCAATTTTGTGCAATAAACAGCACTCTAAAGTAAGAACCTAAAGATCAGATTTACAGCCAGAATTTTACCCTTTCTACATACCATGAAACCTTTTTATTTGGAGATAAAAATCGGAGTTACAGGTTGAGGTTAAACTCAGACACCCAAAAACCTAAGGGCCAGAATCCTTTTTCCGCCTTTGCCCTCCTCACCCCACACCCACAGACACGGGCCAGCCTGCCGCACCGGGGCCGGAGGGTACGCGCGGCCCAGGGAGTCCCCACATTGCTCTCGGGCAGGCATCTGGTCCCCACCGTCCCGAGGGCCATCCGGGAGGATGCGCTGGCTGAGCCCAGAACGCCGCCACAGAGCTGCGGCAGCTCCAAGCTTCAGAGAAACGCCATGAGAACACCCAGAAATGGTATAATGCAGATGATCCCATAGCTGTCCTCAGTTACTCTAGAGACTGACTGAGCCTCCGGACAATGGGGTAAGAACAAGTACTTTATTAGGTGCCTCTCTATCCTATCAAACGCTAAGTGCTTGTCTTTCCTTTCCATGCCCTTTGCTTCCTACGCTGAGGTTATTTACCTACTATCTCTTTTAGGTTACTGACCAGCAAGCTCTGCATCCTGACAAGTCAATGATAACACCTCTTAGCACCACGACCACTTCGTTTTTAAGCACGCACTTCCATGCTGTCTCCATCTTAAGGGGCGAGTTTCCTATACATCACCAAAAGTCACTACACGGTCCTCCTTGCCACCCCATCCCAAAACTTTGCTACGAGGCTTGCAGAACTAAACAACAACAAAAAAAAAAAGGTCGCAGCTACAGTTAAGCTGCCGGTGAACCAAGGTCCCTGCTGTCTGTGCACACAGGCCCTGACCCACAAAGGATCTCCTCTGCCCGATGCCTCTACCCATTAGCTCCCGTCCACGCTTCCGTGAGCTCACCGAGATCTGTTTGTACGGCACTTGGGTACATCGGGTCCGTGGCCCATACTGACTGTTCCCAGGCACAAGTGTAACCCAGGTGACAAAGAAATCGCTAGGGAATCCAAGGGAAGTTAAAAAGAAGTAGCTTTTCACCCACTTTCAGCAGATAAGAGGGAACTTGTGCTTTCCCCACGCTTCTTAGCTTCTACTTGTACAATTAACACTCCTTGATTTCACTTTATTGTCATGGGGCATTTTCCTATTTGAAATTGTTTATTAACCCAAACCAATTTTTTTTACTATGTATTTACATTTAATCATCTAGCAAGCCTGATTATCTTGAGTACTAATAATAATCAACACATTACTAACATCACTTTATTTTTAAGCTGTGTAACTAAACATTGCAAATTAATTCTAAGTTAATCAGTTTCATTAGCTATGCAAATATTTCTTTGGTTTAAAGCATTAAACTAGATTTATTTGCTAAGACAATATTCATCAGGAGTTTATGCAATCCATTCTTGCTTTCCATTAATTAAGGCATGTTACACTGTGGGGTCTCTATGCAAAAAAAGAAAAAAAAAAATCTAAAAAGACAAAACTGTTATACTTGTGCCTTCATTTGCAACTTCCGTATTATGACAAGATCTGAAGGCAAAAGAAAAAAAAAATACCAAGTCAGTCAAGGAGACACAAGAAATCACAAACTCCCCCTTAGCAGAATTTAGAATGGATTTAGATGTATTTAAATTTAGATACATCATAAATGTCTCACAAGATCACTGTGTTGAGTTTTTCTTACTGCAAGAGTAGTGACACTACATCATAGTCTGTAAGTGTGATCTCACTTGTGCCTTAACTCCGAAGTATTTCATTTGAGCGCGTGAAGGAAACCCACTTAACAGAACCAAGGATGCTAAGGTGCGGAATTATTCCTTACTGAATACGCAGATGTACAGACAGAACATAGTTTGCAAGAAATTACTACTGTAGACCAATATTCAGAGTTGGCTGCCCCGTTAAACTTATTTGGGCACATTTCCTCTGTGTCAGTGGCTGTGTTGCCTGCGCAAAACCACAAATACCAACATCGTTGAGTAGGGATTTCAGGATCCTGGCCTACTGGACAGGAAATTATTAGAGATTATCTCAACACCAGGTTCTTACTCCAAAAAGCAAACTGGGAAGTTGAGTATGTGAGAACCAGATGAATCAATGGGTTGTTCTGAAGACTTGAACGGACTGCAGCAGATTCAGCTGTTGCTGTGCTCCTTGTTGCATTGTATCTGGGCCTGCACGTGGAGAGCTGAGCACCCAAAGTACCAGCTCGCCCAGAAATTGCTATCATAACTTGAACTCCCTGTATGCCTTTGACGAGTGACTTGGCTTCTGGATGCTTCAGCTCTTCATTTTCAGTAACACTGTCCTACAAAGGAGCATGCTTTAAGGACTGGAGAGTGCTAGAAGAGCTAAATGTAAAAGCACTACGTAAAAGTTCACTATTGTTTTTTCTATCTATTTAGGCATTGGTGATGTTGGATTTATCCCAACAGCATTGTGCAAACAGCAGAGCCACATTTGGAAGATCTGTTTTCTGGAACAGCTTGCTGTTCTAGCTATGGAAATGGGATCCTTACTGTCAGTCGTGTGACTGCTGATTTGAATGGCAACAGGATCACAAATATAATTCAGCAGCAGCGAGTGGTCCAAGTTATTAGAGTTTAGTTATTCATATTTTACATCATGTCTTCACATTTCTGCCCTGTGCATTTCTCACTCTTTGAAAAGCTAAACATATCTAAAGACTGGCCCCAAGCCCCAGAGTTAGTACGTTATTGTACAACTTTAGTATTGATGAGCAAAGAAAGGGCAGGGGAAATTAGGTATTGAATTTAGACCTAATTTTCATTTGATGTACTATAACATCCATGGGACTTCAAAAAATGCTCCCATTTCAGATAAACCTATATCTTGACCTATCAACCAAGTGCTGTTGATTTCAGTGAGACCGAGCTATGCTTGACATTTTTTCAGGTGCCTCTCAACACTCATCACAGTCAGACCACGACTGGAGGTATGCGGAGTTACATCCTCCAGTCAACCCACAGATTTGACCATACTGCCATCTGTAATGACTTGTCATCTCCACTAACGATGCTCTCCCATGAAATGGTCCTTTGGGAAACGGATCAGGTTAGGTCTACGTTACCTGAATTTGAGAGATGACAGAGGGGTCTTCTCTTTGCACCTTTGGTATGTGGAACAAGTGAAATAACAACACATTTGGGTCCCCTGTGTTGAGGTCCAGCTCTCCCGTGACATCCCAAGGCCTTCGGCAGAGCGGACAGGAGAGCCTCAGACCTGTCTTGCTCTCCCAAAGCAGCTTGGGCTTCTCTACCGGAACGCAATTTCTGAACCAAGACTGAGCCCTTCCAAACCAGTGAAAGCTTCCCCCCCGCTCTTTTCCGTTCCTGCAAGCCATTTCTCACAAGCCATCTGCCTTGACTTTTTGGCATGAGGACAATCCGGTTAGATGTGGGTTGACAGCAAGCCTGTTGATTAAACCAGTACTCTCTGAAGAAGTGACTGCTCAGGGGAGGTTTCCTTGGCCATCCAGAATTCAAACAGGTTTCTTTTGCATATCTAAACGGCATCAGTTATTATACGGAAGTAAAATCGCATCTAAAGGGTGATGTATGGCTACACCCTGGGACAAGTTCCACCCTGCCACCGCAACGTGAACTTGGAGTAACTGAACTTAGACAAAGGGACTGGGTTATAAAAGTCGGATTTGACTGCTTCATCTGGAGAGATGGAAGATGAGAGACACACCCATCTCATGTAGCAGCTTCAGCAAGTATTCAGTTCCTTAGCAGATCTTTGCAAGACAGGAACTGTTACTTCATAGATGCACAGACACACAAGTAGCTGTACTTACACCATTCATCCCCTTAAACTCAGTGGGATTAACACGTACAACTAACTTCAGTCCTATGAGCGCGCTCAACTTGTTTTTCGTGAGATTGCTCACATCCGTTGAATTTAAATAACTGAAAGACGTCCTGGACATCAGGGAGGAATAAAAAAGGCAATCACTCCTTTCTGTTACAGTACTCCTCTCTTAGCAAATACTCATAAATGTAAATAGTTTAGAATTGAAATCACTCCTCTCCTTTAGTTCTTATTCATCACAAATTAAAATATTCGCATTTATTTTCATTCTGAGCCCCTTACTCACTTTAGCAGAATACAAATCTGTACAAAGGGCTCATGGATACATAAAAAGTATCAAATGCTTTCTCCTTCTTTTAGGATTAGGTCAATCAATGATTTATTTATTAATTAAAGAAAGATCAAAGGACTGAAGCTTTTTTTTTTTTTTAAGAAACTATTCACTGTTTTTCCTTTTCTTTCAGTTTCTCAGTTACTCGTCTAAACACGCAACTCAAAAATAATGAGGAAAGGTGTGAAAAGGGACTATCTTGACCTCTACATTCTTCACAAAAAAGAAACGTGTTGAATGAATTTCATCCGTGGGGCTGCAGCAATTACATCCGAACTCGCAAGCAGCGCGCCCTGTTCCTGCTTATTTTAACCCAAAGCAGCCAAAGTACAGGCTTAACGCAGCCAGCATCCCACACTGATATCACCTGGCCCCGTATTCAGCAGCCACAGCAAGACGTGCCCTTGTGACAGCAAAGAAAGATTAGGATCCTGTGGCCAGCCCGCCCTTGGGAAGGGACGTGACACACCCGAGAAAGCAAGGAGAGAAAGGAAAGCGGGGGAAGCTCCATGAAATGTCTTTCTGATATTTGTCTCATCCATATTCTTCTGCTTCTTTTTTTTAACCTGAACAGCACTCTCCTCTCCGGCAGCCACGTACGCGTACAGTCCAGCACTTACTCTGAGCCAAAAGGAACGAGGTGGAGACAGGAGAGTTGAGCCAAAGGGTGCCTGCGGGGTGCTCTGGGCAGGCAGCAACTGCTGGCTGGCTGAGCCAGAGCTCTTTCCAGTTCCCCTCCACACCCACACGCGCTCCCTCCGCGCAAGGGTGAGCCGGGAAGAGGGCGGTAGGACTGCGTCGGACCTACAGCTGGGGCTGCCTTTGGCTTCTGGGGCTTGTGTGTGAAGGTAGAGGAAGACAGGGGAGGAACCAGGCAGAGGAAACCAGTGCTGAAAGGAGCAAGAAAGGAGGTTGTGCAGGGGCTGGAAAGAGTGACGAAAAAAACACCTACGGATGCCGGGATGTGGGGCAGTAGTGCCCGCTTCCAGTTGGCCAGGCAGCGAGCATACTGGGAGAGCCCCCTGCTCTTCTGGGCATCTTGGGCTGGCAGGGCCCAAGGGAGGAGCAACGGGACCGGACCGAGCTGATGCGTGCCAAGGCAAGCTTTGCTGGCACAAATGCAAGCATTGCCTTTGGGAGGGAACAGTAACTTCTTACAACTCAGCGGAGGCCAAGGGACAGGATCTGGGGCACATCAGAGAAGGCACGCCTGAGAGGTTGTACACGGGAGAAGAGAGATCTTGAAGGGCGGCAGGACATCCCAAATTAACATATAAAAGTAGACAATGAGTCCCAACCCAAACAAACAAACAGAAATGCTGCACCAAGATGTCATCTGTGGCCCTCATTGGGCTTTGGTGATGCAAGTCATTACCCAAGGACTTGCTTTTATCCTCTTTTGGCTTGTAGCCAAAGAAGACTCTGGCCCTGGTGAGCCTGACAAAAAAACCATCCTTTCATCCACGGTAAGCTAAACTTAGCGGAAGAACAAGTAAGAGCGTAGCCTGATGAGAAAAATGAGTAGCCAAGCGCCTTGCGAGCGTGTGGCGTCCGCTGGGCCTGGGAGTGGGGCGGTGACTCCCACGGCCCGAGCACCCTCTGGTGTCGCCCACCACCCTTCCAGCCCGGCACTCGCCCACCCCCAACAACACCAACATCAAGCAGTTTGCCCTAGCTTTCCAGCAGATACCTAGTAAACACAAATATTTTGGGAATAGCACCGGTGCCAGTGAAGAGCTAATTAAGGAGCAGTTCCCACGTTACTCTACGGCTATAGCAAGCTTGTACCAGGAAAGTTTTGCCATTGCCTTCCAGGGCGTTGAGAATCGAAACCTTTTGGGTGCGCACGCAGCGCCTACCCAGCACGCCATCTCCCTGCTAATTAGGGGAGAGAATTACGTGAGGGTCATTCACAGAACGTAACCCTGGAGCAAAGGATCAAGCTCTCGCTTGGGACTAACCTGGAGGAAGGAAAGGAGGCCCATACCAGAAGTCCTGACTTCCAAGTACGCAAACTGAGAAAACCAAAGGAAACGGTGAAGCCTGCTGGAGAAGAGAGCGCAGAGATTTAAGGGGGGCCTTTTTTCATCCTTAAATCAACAGACACCTGGAATTCCCCTTTCAGCCGCACAAAAAACTTGCGGACAATTGTTCCAGAGATAACTGGCAGAATACACATCTTAGAAGGACATTAGCAACAATAAATACAGGGAATAGCAATAATGCCACATCAGCACAGACTCCTCAGCTAACCTGCATCAGAAATTACAGAGAAAAATAAGAGCAGGCAAAAGTTATAGCAATCTAAACCACAGAAATAAAATTAAAATTACCTCTTACCTTCCTTTCTGCAGGGCAGAAGCTTGCAGGTGCTCAAGCCCCAACCAAGAGCTGCACCACTCATCGGGAGGGTAGGAGGCACAAAATCCAAAATCCCCTTAGAGGAGGGAAGGGACCAAACCCAGGCTCCCTTCCCCTTAGAGGCGGCAGGACTTTTTCCCCCCTGTGGAAACTCTTTAAAAGACAAGAATGAGTTTGCAAGGGTTTCCTCCTCCCAAATGACAGATGTAGGGATTTGCAACTCTGGATCCCAAATGGATGCAGCAGTTTACCTCCAGGAACCCTGCTTTAGTGTGAGCTGGGCTTCGTATTCGAGCATCTGCCCAGAGCTCCCTGGCTTGCTCTGGATGGCTCTTTATACAGTTTGCCTAAGTTGGGCTCGCTTTTTCGGAGGTGTCTAACTCCTTCCATGAGCTTTACAGGAAGCTTGCAGACCAAGCTTTGGAGACGGATGCTGATGCAGTGGTCGGATAGGTAAAAGCTAGGCTGAGAAGTCTGATACCAGCTCCAGCTTTTCAACCTCAGGTGATACTATTGGCTTTTGCAAAAACCCATCACAGCTGAAGCCAGTTAAGACGTGGAAGAATTGGGGTCAGTCACCTCCTGGGCCTGTTCCCAGGCATTACACTAACTCCTTATCCACACCAGTGAAGCACTACTGAAAAAAAAAAAAAAGAGGAGTGTGAGGTTAATCACAAATAAACTGGAAGTGCCTGTCATTTAGAACTTGATTCCGATCTCACTTCATGTTGGTGTAAGTCAAAATGCCTTTCATTTCGCTTGCCTTTCTGCCAGTGATCATTAAAAGGTTTTACAAAATAATTTTTCTTTCAGGCTGCTAGGCACTGTATATTCAGGGAGATAGTCTGGTTGTCAAGATGGTTGAAAACGTTCATCTTTCTGGATTCTGGCCTCACAATGTAACACACACGCATCTCCTCCAAAAACATAATGTCTGCTCTAGCTCATTACCTAAACAGCTGACAAACTCCATTAATCTGACATTGAGGGAAAAAAAAAAAAAAAAAGCGGTATACTTTGTAAGTTGTATAAGGACAAGCAGAAAACATTCCTACATGCTTTATCAGTATTAACGCATTTTCTGACCGATGGCCAATTACACAACGTCCTGCACCCTTGGAAAGAAGCACCCTTGGAAATATCGACCTTGAAATAATGTAACCCTACTGGATGTCAGTGGAAGAGGTAGGGAAGTGAACAAGCTGAGGATGGCTAACACGATTCACTAAGATTTGGAATTATTGTCCCTTTTAAGTCTACATATATTTGTCTAATTCAATTCTTCTTTAATCAGCTCCCAGAAAAAAATGTATTAACTGCTTTCCAATCCACTTCATAATGTTTACCAAAAATATAGTATTCTTTTAATCAATATAGTATGGGCAGTTCTGATTTTTTATCAACAGATTGTGAGCTATCATTTTTATATAATGGACTTGTATTAACTATTAAACCAATATGTAATTACTGAAATCACTTCAGTCTTTTTAGACTCTCTCCTATCCATCTCTGCATTGTCAGAATCACACGAGCTGGCCTGTGTTATGTAGCAAGTGAAACGCACTGTACCTGCAGCCCTTTTGAAACTGAAAGTCCACGAAATACTTGAACCAAAATCTCAGGACCTAGGCAGCGTGCCATTATTTTTTCACGCAGCGTTCGGATATCATGGGGATGGCAAAGTGTAGAAACCCCAGCGGAATTTTACCAATCTAGGCACATCTAGCCTTAGAATCAAAAATACCCATTCTGACCAGGACCATTAAAAAGAGATCAAATGTGCCATAAATATTTTTTTTTTCCAGGGTGACGTGCCAAAGCACGGAGCCGGTAGGAGCGCACACACAGGTAAAACGACGAAGGTCGGGTGCAAAACTGCTTCTTACCTTACGAACTTCTGAAGTCACATTTTGATCTCATTTGCAGCAATGTTAATCCAGAGTTCAATCAAATTCAAATTTATGCCATTATAAATGAGAGCAGAATTTGGCTCTTGAACTACAGCAGCTAAGCACAACAGATTTTGTTTCCCTTGGAGTGTTTTTAAGCTCCTGATAAAGAGACAGCTTTTATGTCTTTAGTAATCCCTTCTTCCTGAATTCAACAAGGTAAGCATCAAACACGCACTCAGAAGTGCCGGGCTTCCTTCGTTTCTCATTATGGCTTTAATGTATTTTAAAATAGTTTCTAAATCAGTGCATAATACACACGGAAAGTGACAGAGGAATCAGGCTCAGACCTGATCGCGAATGGCTGAGCCGCCCTCTTTTCACATTTTGAGACAACAGACAAAAGATAAAGAAGAATGTGAAAGAAAGTCATCGGAAGAGGGACTGAAAAACTACGCTGTACGTAATTATTGGATTTATGATCCAGCTGACATAGGATTACTGGATCAAAGACCGCGGTTTTTGCCGTCTAGTGAATAAAGCTTACAACTCATCCTACTTCAAAACTTATCCAGCCTTTAGGCTTTTGCTGTATAACACGTACATGTACAAATTCAGGGCCTGCCTTGTCAGCTCAGTGCCCTTCCAGGCGCTCAGGCATTCTCGCAAACAAGGAGCCCCACTAGCCTCGTTTAACACCTGCAAGCCTGTGCTCACGTACAGTTAGAAATAAGTAAGCGTTCACTGATGCATCAGTCAGAGAACGAATACTATGGCCCAAGTGAGGAAAATCCCCACTCCCTCAACTTCCCTAATTTACTTTTACAGCAGCTCTGGTCCCACCAGTGAGACCCCAGGGTTGACTCCCCGTTGCACTCGCAGCCTCCACACAAAGACGCGTAACGCTCGCAAGATGGTCACGGTCCTCTAATTCATAAAGACGCATGCACTAACCATATGACATCATATTCGTGAAGAACCGGCAGCTCTAGCGCTATGTTGAAAGCACGCACAGTAAAGCGCCGGGGCAGAGTTAGCATTGTACAAAGACACGACCAGAGCCAGACTCTTTTCCAACTGCCTATGGAGGAGCCACGGGAAATTCTTTCTCTCTCGGCATCCTTCCTCCGGGCTTTCCTGGAGGTAAATCACAGGTTTATATGCCCTGGCCAAAGCCCTTCTCAAAAATTTAATAATTTTTTTTTTTTTTTGGTCAGGTGCTGCCACAGATCGTAGCGCAAGAAGACTGCCAAACAAAGTGGGAAGAGAGAATTGATAATTAAGTAACTGGCTAAATAACAGAGACCCCTTTCTGTGTGGGATGGATGGATGTGGTCCAGAGTTAGTTACGACTTGCTGCTTTGCGACTGTAGTGACATATTTTTTAATAATGTCTTTACAAACGCATTTCTTTTTGGAGTTCTGGGTCTGGTTAAGGCAAAAGACAGTGAAATGTTAAAAATGTGATTAAAAAAATAAAGTAATAGAAAGGAGCAGAAGGTTTGTGTTAAATTTGAAGCAGTATTTGACTAAGCTGGCTCAATCATTGTCAGCTCTAATGCAGCTGTAACTACCATAGTCCAGCGCGTTGAGCAGTGTATCAGCAGGGCTACAACAACTATTCTGGGATGGTTTGGAGATGGCAAAGTCAACCTATAGGATAGAAAATAATGAGCCATTTTAGGTTTAGTTCACTAAACAGTACACAGAAAAGCACTTCAGCTTCCCAATGCCACAGTTTAAAAAAAAAAAAAAACAAAAAACAAAAAAAACAAAACACACAGAAAGCAGCAGTTCATCTGATTTATATGGTAATTCAGTGAACAATGAGAAGCACCCCAGAGCTGAGCACAAACCCAGGCGATGCCGTGTTACCTCTACACCGTTCTTGGGACGACACCTACCCTTAGGATGAAGGACGCACTCAGGAACAATGGGATATGAATTACCATTGCGTCGTTATAAGTCTGTCTGCATGAAGGAGTCTGAAGCCAAGAAAGCGTAATTCATCGTGACAGATGTATGCAGCATCAGACGTTCCTAACGGAGTTAGGGTGGAAGAAATACTGGAGCATCTGCGGGCTGCTCTGCTCTTCAGGCAGAAAGCACAATCCATGGCAGCGTATATGCCCACTGTTATCTTCTGGAAACTAGAAAAGCATATGTTACAGCAGATGCTGCACCATGATTTTCCCCCTCGGACTCTGTTAAGGGCATTCAGCTAATTGTAACGCCATAATTAGCTGTGTTCTGTATCTCAAAAGCCATTTTTTTCTACACGAGTATTCCACTGGCACTACTTCTCTGAGGAACTGTAAAAAGGCATGTTAAGGTTAATAAACAGAGAAAGAGGGAAAGACGGTAAATTAGAACAACGGGCCTAAACTGGGTCTACAACAACTGCAAGTTCTGGCTTGTTCCCGGGCAAAGAGGGTGGACAGGTTGCAGCCCTGCTGGGAGGTGTCAGGGAGAGAAACCTTGCACCAGCCCCTCCGAGCCAGATCTCTCAGTCCTTGCTCCATCAACCCCACATTTCAGATCAGTGGGAGATCCGACGGAATAAGGACTGCGGGGTGTTCCCGTTCACGTTTTTTGCCTGTGTAGAACAAACCTACAACCTCCAGCTGCAGCCCCGGCGGCTGTTATCGCTCCTGCAATTTCGGTATGCAGAAGGGCTCGTGTGCGCGTCTGCGCAGCGGCCTTGAGGCAAGGATTCAGGAAAGCTCTCCAACATGTGTAAAGCAATCCCTGCGTACACCAGCGCTCGGGCAGAAGAATAACATCAGGCATAACTTTAATTCCCTGTGACTTCGCTGAAACTTCAACCCATCAAAGTTAAGCTCCCGCTTAAGTACTGCCAGAATAAAGATGGTTCCCTGAACTGTAAAATGTATGTACTGCTATTCATTATGATTATATAGCCATGTATGAACGTAGGTGTAAAACTATTTGTGCGTGTAGTTACAGAGCCGTGTAAGGCTTCTCTGCATACGAACTGCTGTTACTCCTGCATCTGCGAATTTAGGTTAACACCGTGCACATATATGCCTGTACTTATGCATAATTACTACTTCATTTTGGATAGATATTAATTCAGGACCAGATGTGCAAGACTGCTGAATGATCGTGTCTCTCAATCAGAAATAAAGTTTTTTGCTTACAGTTCTAATTAGGTATGTTCAAAATAATAGGGCACCAAAATGTTTTTGTAAATACAGCTAACGTCTCTCAGTGGTAGTTTCTGGGGAGGGGCTTTCAGGGATAGGTACGATTTCATGGGGGTAAATTCGCTTATCCCTCCCTACAAGGTGTACAAGATTCCCTGTGACAGCTTAGGTGAATTAGTGGGCTGAATGCAGATCAATGGGCTGAATGCAATTAAGGATGTATGATTGTTACAGATTATTAAATGTTTTTTGCAATTGCTTGCAAGATATACACTCTGTACACACATGAGCATAAATAACAAACTGATTTATAATTACTCGGCTAATGGCGATGCTCTCCTGTCCTCTGACAAACTTGCTGAAAGGGGGAAGGGAAGGCTCGGAGAGCTAATATGTCTCGTTATCAGCACAAATCCAGCTCTCAGTGAGCCTTAAGTCACAAAACACCTCACGGCCACTGGCACTTTACTTGGAGGTCAAAATACTGAAGGCAAAAGCCAAGCAGGTAAGGAAAGAGAAATGCCCCTACAGCCTGGGGTACGTTGGCATCATGGCCAAAGATGCGACCGCAGCCCATACCCAGACCAGCTCAAGCTAGCCAGCTCCAGTGCCACTGCAGCACGCATCTCGGGGCAGGCTGAATACTGCCCCGCAACCGCCACCGCCTAGAAAACCACCTTTTCCCAAAGTGACTGGATCTACGCTAGTTCAGTCTGTCCGTACAATTCGCGTGATTGCCCGACGGGAGTGCAGCAAGCCCCGAAGGCCACAGGGGCCGTTCGCAGTGCCGTGTCCCCCCAGGGGTGACAGAGGCAGAGCAGTGCCGCCGCTCCTGGCAGGCACTGCACTGAGAAGAGCAGCCACGTCCTCAACCACCACACACTGTTCTAACGCCCTCCTTAATAACAGCCTCAACGGCAGCCGAGCATCAGCGAAATCCTGCAAACCACCAAGTGTTGCAGACAACGGGGGCAACCCACGGCACCTGCCAGGCAAAGAGTGACAGCAGGTGTCACTCGGCGGTGCTGCTCCCCATGCTCTTCCAAGATGGCTTGTCAAATGAATTTTCTTTTTAATTTTTTTTTTTTTTTAAGATGCACCGTTTATGCCCGACTTTGGGAGTACAGGCAGCTTTGCGGACGGAGAAGCTATCTGGCAGCAGGGAGTTTGTTTCCTGCCATAAAGTGTGCATGCAGCCGATTCAGGAACCAAACTGCTCCTTGGGAACCAGCGGCTTGGCGGGAGGAGTCTCTAGAAGGGACTTTCCTGCTTGCCCTCTGGCTGTCTCCTTCCCAAATCGACGTATATGAGCACACGTGAGTAACTCAAGAACACACCCGGATTGTTCCTCACTGATTGCTCCTCCCGTAGGAAGCCAAGCTGCAGGACCCCGGAAACCTGCTACTGCTCATGACGCCGGCAGCCAAGTGTTGGGAAAGGGTCAGCAGTACCCGCCGGACAGACCTCAACTCGTGTGAGCGGGTCCTCGCACGGGCACGATGTTATCCTGTGTTTGCCAGCGGGCACGGTTCAGTCGGTCCCTCGCTTTCGTAACCCCACCGCTTCCCTTGATTTCAAAGGTGACGGGGAGGTGGGGAGGAGGAGGAGGAGGAGGAGGAGGAGGAGGAGGACAGATCAATTTAAAGGCACGTGCTAGCTGGAATTAGGTAGACCATCCACCAGAATAACTCTGCTATAGCGGTGGAGAAAAAGGGTATGCCAAGCATAGCAGACTAAAGCGATGGAGCGCGCTTCATAACCATTGCAAGGTCAGAATGAAAGCTAACATCACTATCAGTTAAGGTGGAGCGGATGATGCTGAAGGAAGAAGGTTGAGCGGGCGGTAGCACTCTCGAGCGGGACAACAAAGCCAGGGTTTTTAAAGCAACAACTAGAAGAATCGTCTCAGGCAAAACCCACGTTGTGCTGGGTCGTTCCCTCCTTTCCCCTTTGGCATTTCCCTGGACACACTTGAAGACAGAGGTAGCTTTTGATGACGTACCCACACCCTTGCACTTAGTCTGCAAATCCTGCTCTGGGGAGCAATTATCCTTTTTGGTGCTTTGCTCCAGCACTCGCCATAAATAGGGTCCTTTTTTCTGACTGTAGCTTCTAGAAGCTATAGCTGTGGTAATAAATAGTAACAACAACAGCAATAACGATAGTTGCGAGGAAAACGGTCCCTTACAAAATGAACGGGCCTTTGCGAAGGCAGGTAGTCCTGAGAACATGATTACTTCTTCCACGCAAAGGGTATGAATGATCATAAAGCAGCGAGTCACACGCCCCGAAATGCCTCTCTTTGGTCACCCAGCAGGCAAACGGTAATTCTTCATCGGCGATACGGCAGCTGCGCCCGGAGCTGGAAGAGAGCGTTTGACAGGGACGTTTGCATCCCAGCCATTCCCGTCCACTAACAAGGCTGCTAGATCTGCCCACTAAGCACTTACCCCGGTGAGGGAAACGCGACCTATTTTTCCCCAGGGATGCCAACTCTCAAAGCAGTTAATACCCAGGCCAATGGGGGTTTCCAGGGCCCACGCCTCCACCGTCTCAAGCCTTCACCCAACGCGGCCTGGCGCAGAGTCGCGCTCCTGCTTCGCCCCGACGCCGCTGCCCACGGGACGCCTCTGGGAAGGCAGAGCACCCCGCGCGCTCCCGGCCCCGTGACGAGGGGTCCGCGGGCACCGGGCCCCTTGCAGAACGCGTGGAGACCAAAGGACACCTTCTGCTTTGCCACCTGTAGGCCTTGGAAGAGTAACAGCGACGCTAAGGGCGGAAAG